>PVIC010024739.1:0-25787 GCA_004025085.1 Thryonomys swinderianus
GAAAAGCTTCTGCACAGCCAAAGAAGTCGCTGGCACTGCTAGAAGACAACCAACAACATGGGAAAAAATCTTTACTAGCTGTGTATCAGACAAAGGGCTGTTATCAACAATATATAAAGAACTCAAACAGATCAGCCTCCCCAAGTTTAAAGACCCAATTCAAAAATGGGCAACTGAAATGAACAGACACTTCTCAGAGACAGAAGTCAAAGCAGCCAAGAAACATATGAAGAAATGTTCAACATCACTGGCCATTCAAGAGATGCAAATGAAAACAACATTGAGATTTCATCTCACTCCACAAAGAATGGCCACGATCACAAAATCAACCAGTGATAAATGCTGGCGTGGCTGTGGGGAGAAAGGAACCCTTCTCCACTGTTGGTGGGATTGCAGACTTGTGCAACCATTGTGGAGATCTGTGTGGAGATTTCTCAGAAAACTAGGACTAGGGGTTCCATTTGACCCTGCTATCCCCCTGCTAGGAATATACCCAAAAGAATTTAAAAATTCACATTGGAAAGACAGATGTACACCCTTACTCATAGCAGCTCAGTTCATGATAGCTCAATCTTGGAAACAACCCAAATGTCCATCAACTGGAGAGTGGATAAAGAAGATGTGGTTTTTTTTTATAAAATTGAGTATTACTCTTCCATAAAGAATGACAAGATCAATCCATTTAGGTGTAAATGGAGACACCTGGAGGATATACTAATAAGTGAAGTCAATAGATCACAGATAGACAATTTCTGGATCTTCTCTTTGGCATGAACACCTGTAGATACAAATGAGTTCTAGAAAGTAGGACAGCTTTTATAGAGTGGAATATTTCTATAGGAAACTTGGTGTGGGAATGTGATGAGGGGAAGGAATAAATATGATACAGAAAGCAAAAAGAGCATGTGGGTGGGTAGGGATATGGGTGAAAATGAGAATTAACTTGTGTCATATACTGGTATAAATTCCCCAATGTTATATGTGATTCTGAGATGTATATAAATTGTACCAATAAAGAATTCAAGTGAAAAAAAGATGTTTTTTTAAATATATAAAATGGAGTATTACTCTGCCATAAAGCATGACAAGTTTGATGACAAGTTTGAATAATTTATGTGCAAATGGACACACCTCGAGGACACACTAATAAATGAAATGAACAGATCACAGATATGAAAATACCGTATCTTTTCTCTGGTATGAGAACCTGTAGATGTAAATGAGTTCTTGAATGTATGATAGATTTTGTGAAATAGGAAATACTCAAAGGGAATGTGGTAGGGGAAAGTAATGAGGAGAAAGAATAAATATGATTTGGAAAGAAAAAGAAAGCACATATATGTAGGGTGTGGGGAGTTGTGGGGTGGGTAGGGATATGGGTAAAAATGAGAATTAACTCATGTCATATACTGGTACAAATTCCCCAATGTTGGAGTATGATTGTGAGCTGTATGTAAAATGTACCAATAAAGAATTCAAGTGAAAAAAAAAAAGAATGAAGACGACGACAGGAAATGTAAGAGAACAGCACACATTGAGAAAAACTCTAAAACAGAGGGACATAATTCAAGAGAAAATGAGAAAAAAAAGAGAAATGTCATTTCAGAGAGGAAGGACCAAACCAGGAAAGACACAAGACTGCATAAACTCAAGAATAATCCTTTCAGAAAAGCAAAAAGTAAAAAGGAAGAAACTGATAAAACTTTAGAAAGCTGTATACAAAATGTACCAATAAATTTATCAATTAAAAAAAAGAAAGAAACTTTGACCCACACTGTGCGCCATCCACAAGAATTAAGTCAAAATGGATCAGTCAGGCTGGAGATTTAGCTCAGTGGTTACAGCACCTGCCTAGCAAGCACAAGGTCCCTGGTTTGAACCCCCATAACCACATGCAACAATACTGGGCATGGTGACTCACACCCACTAGCAATCAGTACCACATACAGTGCTAGGTGTGGTGGCTCACACCTGTAATCGCGACACTTGGGAGGCAGAGGCAGAACTGCTGAGTTCGAGGCTTGCCTGGGCTACATAGCGAGGTCAGAGTCAGCCTCAACTACAAAGCGAGACCTAGTCTCCAAAAAAAAAAAAAAAAGGATCACTCATCTATAGGCAAAACCCAAAATTATAAAACTTGCAAAATTTGTAGAAGTAAACATAAAACAAAACTCTGTGACATTGGTTTAGGCAAAGATATCTGGGTTGAAGAAATTACACCAATGGCATGACTCATAAATCCACAAACTAATGAACCAACTTCATCAAAACAAAGAATCTCTGCCCTTTGAATGGCACTCGAGATAACTCAGATTAGAGTTAAATATTTGCAAATCACATATCTGACAGACATATCTAGACTATATAAAGATTTCAAAACTCAGTAGTAACAAAGTAAACTTCCCAATTTAATATTGAATAAATCACTTGAACACGTATTTCACCAAATAAAATCTGTAGGTAGAAAATAAGTACATAAAAAGTGTTTTTCAAATCAAAGCCATAATTATACATCACTACACACCAGTTAGGATGACTAAAATGAAAATGACAGGTTGTACCTAATACAGGAGAGAATGTGGACAGAGAACTGATGAAGCAACAACATGAAGAGTTCTCAAAATAATTATGCTGGGTGAAAAATACCAAGCATAAAGCAGTATAATATAATATAATCCCCCTGTGTAAAAATCCAGAGTTTTCTAACAGCTAAACTATAGGTGCCTGTGTACTTGCCTAGTGTTGTGGCCACAGGGAAGGAATGAAGAGGCACAGGAAACTTTGGAGTATGACAAATATGTTCACAATCTTTAGTGTATAATGGTTTCCTGGTGTACCTTGCAAGTATCTGGCTAAATGCACAAACTACATACTCACATATAGGCTGCTGTGTATATGTCAGTTATACTTCAACAACGTTTTGCTGTCTTCCTCAAAATTCATATGTTACAGCCCTATCACTGAATGTGATAGTACTTTGAGACAGGGTCTTGGTGGAGTGATTAGGGCCAGAGGAAGTCATCAGGGCGGGGCATCCAGGATGGGGTTAGAGTGCTTTAGGAAGAGGCAGGGAGCTGGCTTCCTCTCTCTCCATGTACAGATTTTGGAAATGTCAAGTGAGGACACAGCAGGAAGGTAGCCAGCCCAGTGTCTAGAAGAGAATGCTCAGCAGGCAGCAAGACTGATATCCTGATCTCTGACTCTGGCCTCTAGGACTAAGTGGAATAAATTTCTGTGGTTGAAGCCTTCTGATCTCTGGCATTTTGTTATGGCGATTTGAGCAGACTAAGTCAGCCATTAAAAGCAACACAGGAACATTGTAAATCATCTAAGTGACCATTTTATCAGAAGAAACTACCCTGTGACCTCAGGACCTGCGTTTGTAGTTGTGTCTATGACTGTTCTCCCACCACTGTCATTGCTTCCCCCAAGCTGTCACCAGCTCACAGCAAAGAAGAAAAGCGGACACATTTGTATCATCTGACATCATGGTATGGCACAGAAGGTTCTGCCCTGGTTTGAATAAAGACAATAGATCAATCTCATTACACACATGGCTTGAAAATTTAAGGAACCAACTCTGTAGCTGTCAAAGTTATGTTCACAATTCGACTAGCAATTTAGTTTCACCAGAATATCTTGTCATGTTTCCTTATATTGGTCTTATAATATGCATGTATATAATATATAATATGTATATATAATATGCATGTATGTAATTTAGAAAAGTGGTTCACAAATTTAAGTGTTATAAGCCTAAAGATGTATTAAATTTTATGTTAATGCACATTTCTAGTTTTTTGTTATAGTATATTACATAAATAATAGGAATAAAAAGCATTGGTTCCCATAAAAGGTGTGAAATGTCCAATCTATACCACACGAGAAGCTGTACAACTGCCTCCCAACTTCACCCCTTATTCCTTAGAACTATAAAGGAGTATCAGGATGAGAAATAATCCTATTAAAGGAATAGGGGCCTCACAGGCTTGGTTCTTGAGGAACACAATCATCTGCGGTGGGTTCCTGGCATGTCATGACACGCAGAACCAGCCCTGTACCTGGAAGCACTGTGGGTGGTTCCGAGACTCCACACCCAAGAGGGAGCAAGCTTTGGTGCCCTTCATACACTGAACATTAACACATAAAACAAACACTGTGCCGCTCCTACACATCGAAAGGGGAAAGCCTCCAACTCCCTGTTGCAAATCCTCCAAGACCCTCCCCAAAACGAAGATTAACCCTGAACAGAAAACCTAACACAGAATCATCTGAGAGCTGTGAAAGTTGAGAAGTGTCCAAGTAGAAAATAAGAGCAACAACGAGAATTGGAATATGGGCCAGAACTGTTGGCAACAGTCAGAAAATCTGTTCCCTTAAGCTGGCATTCTGCTAGACTTGCCTCTACTCTGGATGGCCCAATTTTGAGGTATATAATAATGTCTAGTGTCCAGTAAAGTCAGTAAATCCCAAAATAGGCCAAAGTCTTCTGTTCAGGAGAAACACAACAACCTTTAGCACCTCCCTTAGTAAATGGTCATCTCTCAACAGCATCTGTGCATGATTCCCAGGCTCCTGACGATGCACGCGGCCTGCAGAGGGAAAGAAGGTCTAGGCTGGCGTCTCCCACTGCTGGGCTGAGAGGAGGTAGCTACTGAGAGCACGGAGTGCAAGCCAGTGGGCATGTCCATCTCGCCTTGTCTGATGCTTGTCACCTCCACACAAAGCAATTTGCTCTTCTATTATGGCTTATACCTAGAGGTCACCACAAAGCCTCACTGCTCACTGGTGAGGGTTTGGGGAGCTGACTGAATCATGGGTGTGTGATTCTAGACCAGCCTACTAGTTGGTTTAGCACAGTTCATCGTTTAGCATAGTTCTAGCTTAGTGAACAACAGACTTACTGAAGAGGAAAGACTTACTCTGGGTGTGGGTGGCACCAAGCAATCTCCTTGTAACCTGGATGAAATAAAGGGAAAAAGAAAGAAGTCTCACCGTTTCCTGCCCACCAAGCCATAGGCTCTTCCTCCTCAGCCATGCCCCTCTGTCAGGCCCCGTTACTCCATCCTCTGCAATGTATCTCGCACAGCAAACACTGCAGAGGATCAGGATTAGGTGGGATCAGGATAGGCCCTTTTTTGTTGACAAGCAGCAAAGACCCAAGTGCTTTTAATAGGTTTGTCCAGCTCACCAAAATCTCAAATTTGTGATGTGTTGAGGGGGAAAAAAGACATTTTGTTCCCTGGCTGCTCCAGAAACTCCAGAAAAGGAAAGGACTGAGTTTAGCCTCAGAGAAGGTGTCCTATAGAAGGTGTCGGGCCCTGAGATTGAAACCTGAGGCATGAGAAAGATGGGACGTGGTCAGGGGACATGAGGCCAGGGCAGGGAGGAGAACCAGGCATATGAGCCTGGAAGCACTGTGGAGCCAGTGCAGGTGGTAACAGAGTGTCACTATGACTAGTGCTCTACCAGGCCACGTGGGCAGCCCCACAGCATGAGAACAGGGGCATGCTGAGCCTGGGTGGTGTGCTGAGTCGGGTGGGCACTTTCTGCCATCGCCCCCATGAGGAATAGGCCCCTGACATAGTACAGGGGACTCTGCTCCCCAAGAAGGCCCTTCTGATCATGGCCATGAGAAGAAGAGAGGAACAAGCAGACAGGACTCTGAATCAGCAGCCATCAAGTGCAGGCAGAGTTTTGGGAATCATTCAAGGGTCATCCTTCTGTGCCCAGCTTACCCTGACAACATGGCACGGGGCTAGGACAGAACTCCGGGGTACCATGGTGACCCCAATGTTCACTACATTAGAACCAGCAGGCTGATGTGGAGGCCTGGGCCCATGGTGGCTTTAAGGGGCACTAGCCCCTGCCACGTGGACTCTGCACTGCCTGCTGAAGGACCTCAAACAGCTCCACATCCTCTGCCTGTCCCTGCCTTACAGAGGGGCCTGACTACCGTGGGGAGGGCATCTTGCCTTTGGGCCAGCTCAGATGGAATGACTGTTAGCTGGCAAAAAGACCCATTATTGCTTCTGATCATCCCAGAAACTGTATGAAGTTCAGAATGGGAAAGCAAGAGAAAGTAGCCCTGGAGAGCCAACAGGTGCTGTGCAGTGTGCCTCTGGGTCTGAGAGCAGACGGTGTTGGAGAGCTGTCTGCTCAGAGACGGCAAACTCACATTCTGCATAGGCATTTTACACTCTGGAAACAGTTTATCCTGTAACATTCCTGAGTCAAAAGGGGCTAAAAATAGCTAACACAATTCTGATTAGTCCCATCAGCAACAATCACTTTGTCCAAAGGAACTTGGGCCAGCCAGTCTGACAGAGTTACCATGGAAACAGTGAGGCTGGTGCCATGAGGAAGAACCGATGGCCTTATCAACCTACATAGTCTCTTGGGGCTCTGACAGCCCAAGAAGTGGGCTACCCAGTAGGGGCAGGAGGCTAACATCTGTCTCAAGTATATAGCATGCAACTTTTAATGCTTTCAGGTATGATTTGCCCTTTTCTCAAATAAATGAAAATGAACAGGTATATTTTAGAGAAAGAAAACCTCTGGAGTCAGATCATAAAGAGACCCACTGCACAGTGACCACTGGGATCAGTAGACTCCTCTGTGTCTCAGCAATCTCCAGAACTAAATGTGGAGGGCAGAGTCTGTGCCAAAGGGGTATTGCATGAGTGTCACGTGCTCTGCATCTGGTCCATGTGAGCTCAAAAGATGGGGGAGAAGATGAAGTGATGAGCATCACACTGCCAGGCAAGCAAGGGCCAGTCTTGGGCCTCTCTCAGCAAAGCCTGGGGTTCCTGGATGGAACTCTGGCCTATGCAAGCCCTGTGAGGGCTGTCCTCCAGAGGGGCAGGACCAAAGAAGCTGAGAGTGCTCCTGAACTCCTTCAGGAGGATAGAGAACCTCAGCACAAGTTGTCTGACCCTGGCCACTATCTCAGATGACTCTAGACCCAGAAGTCTCACCAAAGTATCAAGTCAGACCATAGCAAAGACATGAAGAGTGGGGTGGAGAGCGGGGAGGTGACAGAGGAAGAGGCTCCGGTGGATGGGACATGTGAAGAAGGCAGTCGGATAGGAAATTTCACAGGATATCATGTTTCAGACACGCAAAGGAAGGCATCAGGTAAACACCTTACCCAAGACCAATGGCAAACCAGTGCCAGGCTTGGTATCCAGATGTAACTTGGCCTGACATCCTGGTTTCCAATCAGCATACTGGGATCCTCAGAGTCACTCATCCACAAGGACTAAGACCAAGCTCATCCCTTAATAAGAGACTCCTCTCACCACATGGAGATTGCTCAGGTCTGGACATCTGAGTGGCAAAGGCCTGCCAAAGGAACAAGGCCCAGAAGGACTCCTGCTGAGCTCCATTTGGCCCACTGAGGCAGCCAAGGGACTAAGCATGGCCTACAGCCCCTTCCCCTGCACCGGACTTAATCGTAGCTTCTCTGAAACACTTTTCTGCTTTGTTTCTGCTGCCTTCACAGTTATTTATGTCCGTTGTCAGCCTAACTCAGCACCAGGCTGATCCTGGCTCTGCATCATGCAAGCCCCAAGTGCCACATGTGTCTGGCACTAAAGGCCAGATGAAAACATACCACCGATCACTGCAGCCGGTAACCTTGGCATCGAGTCCCAACTGCCGCTTTCTAGCTGTACCTTAACATTCTCCACAGAAACGCAGAATGTTCCTGCTGGCTGGAGCACAGAGAGCATGGTGTGCCACCACGTGCCGACCTGGCATCAGGAAGAACTGCCACAGCAGTGACAACACTCCTCTGGCTTGTCACACAGATGGTGGCATACTGCCAGTGCAGGTCTCACAGGCTCCACCGCAGGACAATAAAAATTCCCCATGAGGACTCAGTAAGGACAAAAAGGGGGCTTCATTCCAGATCCACTTCGAGGTCCAATTGTATCCTGCACCACACTCTGCAGAATAAATACAAACAAACACCTCCTTTCCTAAGACCCTCTGAGCCAGAGGAGGGAAGAAAAAGTGGGTACAGCAGTGAACAGGACATTAGGACCAGCAAGGGCTGCCTGCTTCCTCTGGGATACAGAGAAAAGAAGTGATGACATTTCACCAGTAAAAGCATCACAGAGACATGAGCACGGAGAAGCCCTGTGTGTTCGTACTGTGCCCTCTGTCTTCCACGTGGCCCCGACACGTGCTGATTTCTTCACAATCCCAACACCAACAGAAAAAAATCAACAGGCATCCTATCAGCAGGAGATGTGTGAGCAAAGACACAGATATAAAGACGAGCCATACATTCCTTTTCTTTCATCTCCATGTTCATTCACAAATTATGTTTTGAGGACCACATGCACTGAGCAATCTCCAGGGTTGCAAAGGTGCAGACGCCACCACTTCTACTGCTAAGACATCAAGGCCCACCATGGTGACAAACATGGAGATAAATGATTAGAATAGAAAGGGTTAAATCCAAAGAAGCAAATGGACACACAAGGGACAAAGTATGAAGTGAATCGCTGCTCACATGAAAAGCTCCTCGGCAGAAAGGTGCCCGGGCCAACGTGGGGAGGAAGAGACTGTGGGGAGCTGGGGAAGATGAATCAGAGGACGGTAGAACATGCACAGGAAAGATTAACTAAGGCACGTGTGGCGGCCTGCTCACCCTGTGGAGGAGCACGCGAGGGAGGGAGGCCCACGACTGAGGGCCAGGGAAGATCGCAGGAGACCGAGGCAGCGGGGCCCTTTCACCGACCTCCAGCGATCTCTTATCTTTTTGTCTACTGACTACCCGGCACACGGTCAAGGGCAGAGGTGAGACCATCTGCCTGACCCCAGCACGGTGCCCAGCACCACCTTGACAGGTGTCTGAGGAAGGGCTGGAGGGAGGGAGGAGAAAGCGGAGCACAGCCTAACAGCACAGTTTGTGGTGCTTCGCGCAGATGAAGGGCCAGGAGCTCTTAGAAGACCTATGTGAAAACTGACAGGTATTTGCATGAAAAACCCGAAAGGGAGGAGGATGGGGCGCGGGTACACTTGGGTGGCGGGCAGCAGAGGACAAAGGTCAGGAGGGCAGTCTGGTGGTAGAGCTGGAGACGGAAGCGCGCCGCAGGATGAAGTTGCAGGGTGAACAAGGACAGTCAGGTCAGGGTCCAGAGTCAACTGGGAAGAGTCACCTGCGGTAAAGGCAGTGTGACCAGACGGACCTGACGGCAATCTCACTTCACATCCAAGAGATAAATGTAGAGAGGGCGAGGTCCTCACCCTGGCTCTGGGGTGCTGGGCGGGCTGTAAAGTGGGGAGAATGCTAGTGAGGCCTGACCGCGCTGGGAAGAACAAGCTAAGTGAGAACCGGAGTGGTCAACTGCATGGCCGACGGGGAACTTCAGCATTAATCTCCCCTCAAGCAAACACCAACCCTAAAGCTTTGCCTGTGCAAGCTGCGTTTCATTTCAGTACCCACAGTGTGTGGCCTGGAAATCCCTCAGATCCCCAAAGACCCGATCAGAGTTGCCCATCAGCGGTTAAGCATGGTGCCCCTCGGCGGCCGGCAAGGGGACCTCAGCAAGGTGCCCGGGTGGGCAGTGGGACAAAAACAGATGGGAAAATACCACATTCAAATCATCTCCAAACAAAGTGAGCAAACTGAATACATACTAAGCAGTAAAAACCAGATGAAAGAGCACTGTGATGCTTTGAGAGCTGAATAGCGCTTTCCGAGATGGCATGGTGAAGGCTTTTCCTAACTTGTATATGTATTGAACAATAATGTTGCATATGCATTTAGGGAAAACTCACCCGCGATTCTCCCTGAATTCATTTCCTTCCAGCCACATGCACATTCACATCTATACTAGTTATAGCAGTTGATATTTATGTTTTGTAGCTTTGATTCTGAATGCCGTTCGGTGCCCAACCTTCCTCACGTACCGAGTGGGGAGCATCTACCTACAGGCTGCAGAGATAACATGGATATGTTCACGGCTGGGCCTGGAGCTGGGCCTTGAAATGAGTGTCATGCTCCAGTTCAGCTGCAGGAACCAGCCGTGGTTCTCTCCTCTGTGGGAGGATCTGCAGCAGCACTACCACAGAAGACAGGCAGCAGCAGAGCCAGAGGGTCTGGTACAATGAGCAGGAGCTAGGAGAATACACAAACCCCCAAGGGGCCCAAAGAGCTTCTGCAGGAATGTGATGAAAGCCCTTCTCTACTAGGGGTTTAGGAGCAGATCAGGGTCCTGGGCGCTCTGAGCACTGGGTTGCTGGGGCTCCTGCCTTGGTGTGGCCATCTGTCTACAAGGACACTTCCAACTCTTACATTTAGGAATCTTGCCCCTTGCTTGAGCCTGTTAGCATCACTATCCTTATTGTGACAAATGAACATGACATTACAAATTCTACAAAAGCACAATTTCTTGATAGCTATATAACAGTCAATTACACAAATGTACAATTTACTCATCATGGCCCATTGTCAGACATGTTGGTGTTTCCATTATTTCTCTATTACAAACAACATAGAAATAAGCATCCTTGGGTTAAAGGCTTGGTCTGTAGTTAAGACTGTTTTTTTCCTTCCACGAAGCTAGGCTCCCAGGAGGGCACTGCTCACTGGCCCTCAGGCTCTCTGGCTCTGTGCTGGACAGCACCAGATGGCTTTGCAGTAAGATGTGTTTATTCTCACTGGGTGGCAAATACCCTACGGAGGAAGTGGAAATGGACCCACGTAACCTGACTCCATGAAATGGGGAAGAAAAAATATAATAGTAATAAAAAGGGGGGAAACAAAGCTTATGTATGGGGAGTATTGTAGAGTGGGTGGGGAAATAGGAAAAAAATGAGAATTAAATTGTGTCATATGCTGGTACAAATTCTCAATATTGTGTGTGATCACGATGTGTATATATAATGTACCAATAAAGGTTCAAATTTTAAAAAAAGGAGATGTCACCTAACCCTACAAAAGTCCTAAGTGCCAGGAAGCCATGTCTTCCTGGGAACGAGGAAGAAGTAGGGAAAAAACAATGTCTTCACAATGTCTTCGGGACCCTTTCCCCATTCTTGGGAGTTGACGTGAGAGCTGATGGCAGTGTTGGAAACATCCAAGGTGAAGTACGTGCCCAGGGTCTGAGCCAGAGCCCTTAGCTGGAACTGTTCTGTTAGAACTCTTGAGCCTGTTTGGCATGAGGGAACTCTTGAGCCCTCTGCACACCCAGAAACCTGCTTGACCCCCTCTCTCCTCTGTTCTCAGCACCCCATCTGAACACCCGAGCTGGCCCTGGGGCACCTCTTCCCAAGTGTGTGTCCCACAGAACAGAGGCCCAACTCAAACTCCTGCTGCACGCCCGGATACACACCCGAAAGAAATCAGTAAATGTGTGAATAAGAAATGACTAAAAAAAGGCAACTTACTCAGTTTCTCTAAAGCTCAGCCTCACCTGTGGAAACTAGGATGAAACCTAGTCTCCCAAGAAGACTAGATATATTCCTCCCGGTCTGAGCACACGCCCTGGGCAAAAGCTTATTACAACTTAGTGCAATGATCCTCAAGGTGGGCCTGGCCCCAGTGGGCACAGGACAATATTGTAAGCTCCTTCTGTGTACCCAAAAGCAGATGAGGGATTTGGCCCTGCTCCACAACATCGCACATGCAGATGGAGCCCAGCAGAGGCATGGGATTACAACAGTTCCCAGGCAGTGGAGGAATTAGAGACTTTGCTTCTGAAGTAAGCAGACCCACACAGGAGCTAACAACTGCTGTCTGATCCTGGGCAAAAAGCCTTACTTGCATAAGTTTGCATACATGTTCGTAAAGTGGGGTGCTAATGGTCCCTGCCATTCTGAGGGTACTGTGAAGGCGAAAGGCATGTCAGTGTCAGCAGGAAGGAAGGCATGAAAGTGGGTCGTGCCCCTCATCACCATTCCCTGAACCACACCAGGAACTGTTAGTCTAAGTTTCTGGTGTTCACTTCAGAGCCCCTGGACCTAATTCTGAATAGAGCCGAATGAACCTGAACCAAAGGCAG
Organism: Thryonomys swinderianus; assembly: GCA_004025085.1. Classification (NCBI taxonomy): domain Eukaryota; kingdom Metazoa; phylum Chordata; class Mammalia; order Rodentia; family Thryonomyidae; genus Thryonomys; species Thryonomys swinderianus. The sequence continues at coordinate 12,018 of PVIC010024739.1, forward strand.
AACTGGAGACATCAGAAGGAATGTGTTTAGCCCCTGAAGTCTGAACCTTAAGCCTCCGGACTCAGGAAACAGAAATCTGATTGTGCATGTGTCTCAGAACAGGGCTTATATACTAACATGACAGTAGCCGCACGTAAGTGCCATAGTGCTTCCTCATCCTCACGGCCCCCTCCCGGGGCTCTCCCGCTGGTAGGACACCAGAGAGGAGAGACGGGATTATCCATGTTGGGAAATGAGAACAGAGGCCTGGGAGAGAGTCAGGGAGCCCAGAGGGACATGCTGACAGGTAGCACAGCAGGACAGCATGAGCGACCTACATCCCCCCTGAGCACTGTTAGCCAATTACACAAGCTCTCTTTTATATTATTGTATTAACTCTCTCATTGCTATAAAAGTTTCCACAAGTTTGGTGGTTTAAAAGAGCCTAAACTTATTATTTTACAGTTCCTGAGGTGAGGCGTCTAGGAACCAGCCCACAGGATAGCGTTTCCCCCAGGGGTGCAGAGGGTTACCTGCTTTCTTGCTCTATAGCCCCTAGAGCCAAACACACACTTGGGCTCAGGGCCCAGTGCCCTCCAGCATGCACCTCTGTGAGCACGCCTCCTTCTCTGGGCTGATTCTCCTGCGGGATCCTTGTGATCACTCCACGGCCACCTGCACAACTCTGGGTCCTCTCCCCATCTCAAGGTCCTCCACTGAATGGCACCTTACAATTCCTTCAGGCATGAGAGGTACCACAAGCACAGGCCCCAGGATTAGGGTCCCACGTGTGGGAATGGGAGCAGTCATCACTTGGCCTTATGTGTCACCTTTGAGCTCTACAGACAGAGAAAAAGAACATGCCCCGGTCCCTGCTCCAGGTCTCCCACCTGCCTGAGTACTAACACCTGTAGACAAGGACAACTATGCAGGGAACAATACCGTGGAGAAGTGAGGGAAGCTACAAGGTACAAAGAATAAAGGAAGCATCTTCCTGCTGAGAAGCCACAGCTTGGGTGGGTGCGCAGGGACCATGAGCAATTAAATGAAAGCCACATTCTCATCTGGGCCCTTCTACTCATTGGCTATAAGGTCTAAAAGCCACTTTGCCTCCCCTGAGCCTCAGGATCCTCATTTGTAAAACTGGAGCTCTGGGTTTTAGATATCTCAAAGACTCCAATTTTGAGATTCCAAAGTATGACAAACTTAAAAGGCATTTTTGAGAATCGTTACACATATTCAGAACTTCATCTCCCAAATCATGCAAGAGTAGTTATTTATGAAACATTAAGAAATTTTAAAGGGTTAAAAAAAAACGACAAGATTGTATAACTTCAAACATTTAAGAAATTTAACTTTTGATGGAGACTAGGTTTTCGATTTCCTTAAAATGTTAAACATTTCTATCAAAGAATACAGAGCCCAGTGCTGTTCGTACTCACACTTGCAAAGATTTCTGGAGAAAGCAGGAGAGGAATGCTGTCCATAAAATGATCCAGACAGCACCAAGCTTATTCCATGGTAAATGCAGAAACAGTGGACACAGCGCAAGGACCTCTCTGGGCTGAGTCAGTCCTGCGTCAGGTCAGCCCTGGCCAGCCAGAACTCGCTGTGGGCTTGCTTATGTTAGCTCCCTCATCCAAGGGGACCCCTGGGGGAAGAGCTCCCGACCTCCCTCTGCACCAGCCCTAACACAGGCAGGAAAGACAACTCATCCAGCAGTAGGCAGAGCCTCGCACATTCAGGAATTGTCAATGACTGTCCAATGGGAATGGACTGTGTAGGAAATTCTTGTGTGCTCTGGAACTGAGCGATGCTGGACTTTGTTCTGTGCTTAGGGGTTCAGATCCTTCCACATGCAGCACTTGAAATCTGGCCTTTGTTTGGGGTAGAGCCAGACATTGCCACGACTCCACTGGCCTCTTCTAAAGCATATGTGACCCCCTGAGGTGGGGTCAGAAAGCAACTCAGTGCGCCAAATTGCAGGACTACAGCTGACAAATGGTCCTTAGATCTCATTTAGCAGAAAATGATGCACTCATGAATTTTTAATAGTCAGAAAATTCATCAAGAATGAACGTTTCCAAGGCAAAGCTGATTCACCTAGTCTCCAGGAGCCTGAGGCTACATGGTCAACTAAGACTTCCCTACTGAGGGGTCCATTAGCATTCATCAGCCATGACCTCTGCCTCCTTGGCCTGCCCCAATGACAAGGAGCAAACACAAACAATGCATTGCTTTTGAATGTTAGAAACAATCACAAGGAGAGGGGAGACCTCTGTGTCAAGCAGAATGGGCTGTGTGCCGCCTGCAGAGCAGGTTCGGGAGGGATGACTAATGGGAAACAAAGAATTTCTTCTAATTTAATCATCTGCAAGTAGACACAAAGGAGGTAAAGCAGGCTGATGGCGCCCCGCCTGGACAGCAGGTACTGTGAGGGCATCTAACACAATTCCCAACCCCTCTAGGAAGGAGGTTTCTAAAGGAAAAACTCTTCAGTCCCTAGCAGTTCTGAAAGAAACCACCTTCTAAATGGAATTTTCTATGAAACTGTGAAGAGTGTTCTGGCCGGTTCTCACAGAGCACCTTCTCCAACACACTGTGTTGAAGGTACGGGTTCAAGTACAGAAAGTAGAGGTCCCCAGCCTCACTGTCTCTCATGCCAGAGGGAAGCAGGACACGGGGCAAGGTCAGGTCATACAACTCCAGAGCAAGAGATAAGATGTCAAGTGGTCTGCACCTAAGCGTTAGCTTGCCAGGTGGGGCTGAGCTCAACAGGAAACACAAGGGTACCTCGACTCACACGTTCCTGTGCCTGATGGGGACATGGAGCCGCCCCTGCATAGCAGGGCCTCCTTCCCATTTACCTCTCGGATTCTGCCCTCTGTTTCCTGGAGTGCTTGAGGGGACGTCCACACAGACCCAAGTCAGTTCTTATAGAATATCCTACTGTGTGTAGGTTGCTTTTGTTTCGCGGTCTCAGTTTCACTTGTGAAACAGCTATAGATCCATCTGTTCTTGCTGGGTTGCTGGAGCACAAGGTCTGGCATACAAAGGGGATCCAGTAAACCACAGTCCCTTTCTGACCACAAGATAAATGAATTTTCTTGAGAGTGGAGACTGAAGTATTTTTTCACACTAGCCATGATAGGCTGAGGCCACTAGGTGCCCACTACAATATCAAGGGTTACCATTACCTGCCAAGTAGAGTGCCTGCTTATGGTCCCAAGTCATCAGGCTTCCAAGTTGTTTCAGTGTGGCCTTTTCAGCACTCTGCCTTGATGTCTACTCAGCACAGAGCAGGTGCTCTGTTAAGGTCTTTTTTAGTGAACGTAGGAAGCACAGCAGAACAGAGCCAACATGCGTAAGATGATAATAATATAGGCGAAGGAAAAGGCACAAACCCTTCAAAGAAGGCAAAAGGTTAAATACAAAGACAACAATCTAAGAGATTGCAGAGTCAGTGGGATAGACTGTGCTACTCTGCAAGCACTCAGAGCCTCTTCCTGCATGTCTTTCCTTTGCCCTGCTGACTCTGGATGCCCTGTCACTTCTCTTGACCCACTCCCAGCAGCAAGCCCGTGAGCAGCGCTGTCCACTCCTGCTCTTTGTCACCTGCCTCAAACCCAGCTCCTTACAGCAGTTATGAGCACAGGAAAAAAAGCCAAGCCCAACAGAGGAAAAGCTACTCCATGAGGAGCATGCAGGGTGAATGAGAAACCAATGTGTTTATTGCTGTACCTCACGAAGACTCAGCCATTAGTTTCCACAGAGTAACCTGTCCTAGACTGATGATCCAGCCCAAGATTCAGTTCACTCCCCTCGCACTGTGCCAGGCACTCAGCTGAGGCCTAGTAGGGAGAGAGACAGGGTCCCGGCCATAGGCGAGGGACAAACACACAAAGGTCGACAGTATAGTGTACATGCAGGCCTGTGGACAGGCTACCAGAGAAGCCCTTGAAGGCAGTGGGCTAGATGCAAGCGGGCATCCCAAAGGAGAAAACACAAATGAGACCAACAGAGGAAGAGTCAGACCCTTGAACCCATACAAGCCCCTGTGTTGCGTCTCTCCAGAGCTTTAGCTCTGTCACTTCCTTCTGCCATAGAACAATAACTGGAAACAGTAGATGGAAGAGGTAAAAAAGCATATGCCATTTTTTATGCTTTTGTGAGCTCGGTTTGTAATTTAAATGGAGACAGTCTCAGCCTTCACATGAAGACTATCTGTTCATTACCTTGTGATGGACCACCTGGTCTCTCTCAAAATCCAGTATGGGATAGATACACATACTAACACAGTGGTCTCTGTGATTTCTTTTTTTTTAAATTGAATTCTTTATTGGTACATTTCATATACAGTTCACAATCACACTCAACACTGGGAAATTTGTACCAGTATATGACATAAGTTAATTCTCATTTTTACCCATATCCCTACTCACAACCCTCTACCCCTTACATACATGTTGTTTCTTTTTCTTTCCAAATCATATTTATTCTTTCCCCCTTATTACGTTCCCCCACCACATTCCCTTTGAGTATTTCCTATTTTACAAAATCTGTCATACATTCTAGAACTCATTTACAGCTACAGGTTCTCATACCAGAGAAAAGATACAGTATTTACATATATGTGAACTATTTATTTCACTTATTAGTGTGTTTTCTCAAGGTGTATCCATTACTTCTGTGATTTCTTAAGTGGAAAAAACACTAGCTGCAACTATACTTCAGGCAAACCCTGTCACCTAAAACAAGCATACCCCAGACACAAAAAAGATAGCACTGCCAGGGATGTAGCTCAGTGGCACAACATCTGCCTTGTGAGTGCAAGGTCCTGAGTTCGATTCCAGTACACACACACACACACCCAGAATAATACTCAGTATCCTATGCATGTGTGCATACACCCACACAGCTCTGAGCACATGGATGCACACAGCACACACTCGGCACATGTTAACACAAATATCTCCACGCTGGACGATGAGAGAAGGCAGCTGATAACCTGGCCTGAGTGACTGTGCTTCACACCCAAGCACTGCTGCTTCAGCAAGGAGCAGGCCATTGGCAGGAGGCACCTCCCCCCTCCCCAGACTGACTTGGATGTCCCCTCTGGGAGCACAGCCAGGCCCTAGAAATCTAAAGGCTTGAAGGCACTGTCCTTTAATATTTTTATCTGCATCTCACGGAGGACTTGCTTCTTACTAAGAACTTGATCCACAAATGGAACAAATAACCAAAGAAGTATCACACAGCCTTCTTTGCTAGCAGGTGTTTTAGTAGGCACCTTAGGAGGTGTATTAGCAGGCCTGCAGCCCAGCTCCACATGTTAGCAAATGTCTTAGTAGGCATCTTAACACACATAGACAGGCTGGCCAATGGAGACATATTACTTGATCTCGCCAAGCCTCAGTTTCCCCAGGTGGCAAGCTATGATAAGGATCACAGAGACAGGAAGATAGATCTGAAAACCTGCAGCAACATTGAAGGACTGTAAAACATGAACGGACATAGTACTAAGGTATCTGCAATAGTGCAGAGAGCTATGGAGTAGACCTCGTCTAGTGCCAGCAGGCCCTGAGTATCAAGCTCTGGAAGCCAAACAAAAGCTCCTCTCTGACATGGCTGGTTTTACTGTGTCTATCTTGGGTGAGTTCCAGTGGCTAATAGGTCTTCCGAGTTAATGTAACTTCTCAGAGACTTTCGGAGCTAACACAAATTAAATGACTCCATTATGTCAGCCTCATTTCACTTCAGTTTTGCCGCCAACAGTTCTAATAGGCGAGCACTTTACGACATGGCCTCGTTATCCAAGTTCTGAGCTGGTTGTCAACACTGAAGTATTTCTTTCATTATGTGAAAAATGTTGTGTAAGCCACAGTCCAAAGAAAGACACAGCAATTTTTCTGGGCCATAAGCAGTGTGCTGACACGCTGTGGCAGGCCTTCCACTGGATGCTGTTCTCCAGAGGCAAGTCCTCAGACCGGCGTGCCCAGGTTCAGGCTATGCCCACAGTGAGACATGATGGCCGTATCTGTCCTCATCCCCCTCCCTTCTCCAAGCCATGTTGGGTTTTTTTGAGACGGTCTCACTTTGTAGTTCGGGCTGGCTCTGAGCTCACTATGTAGCCCAGGCAAGCCTCAAACTCAGCAATCCTCCTGTCTCTGCCTCCCGAGTGCTGGGATGACAGGCGTGAGCCACCACGCCCAGCAAGCCATGTTGGGTTTTGAGCCCCATCTCTGGGCCAAAGAGCACCAAGGAAGGCTGAAAAGAAGAGCCTCCTACACTGAAGAAACCAACACACCATGACATCCAAGCTAGAGGGGCCCAGGGGCAGGTGGCCAGGGCCCGATGCTGCCTCCAGAAGCTGGATGAGGCCATAGCCCCCCTCTACTCTATGGCCACTTCTGTGACTGCAGTACCTGGTCCTAATGCTGTGAGCAGCAACCCCGGCATGTCACCTAAGGATGTGGACACTCCTGATACCTAGGGAGCCGGACCAGAGGAGGCACCGTGGGATGGGAAGGTACACGAAGGAGGGAAACAAAGAAGTCAGGTCGGAGCAAGAGAAGCTGGCCCAAAAGCCCAGCACCCCTTCCAGCACTAGGAGGAGGGCCTCCTGGCATGGCACAACATCCTGACCAGCAGACCCACCTGGAAGCAGGGGAAGGGCCAGTTCCCCTCCGAGGTCTCTCTCACAGTGGGGAAGAGAATGAAAAGGGCTGTGTTTCCAAGCACTGAGCATGTCACAATCACAGACACTGCTGTTTCCTGTGGATCCCGGAAAAAGCCAGGCAAGCCACAGTTAGACACCAAGGGTGTGACAGACGCAGTTAGATGGCAGGCCTGCAGCCCAGCTCCTTGTCCACTCATTGTGTGGCCCTTCTGGCTTGGCAAGAGCCAGCACACCTGAGAGGATGAGGCCTGTGGCTATATACCTGCCATGATTCCACCTCACCCAGCCCCGAACTCTTCCCCCTGCTCCAGGTGAGTGGACAGCAGTGACCCCTAGTTGCCCAGAACAGAAAGCACCTCTTCTCTCTACCCCCCACACACCCCGCCGACATTCTTTCCCTCCCTACGTCTCTGCAATGGGCCTCTCCTCCAGGCACCTGGTGGCAGCCCAAGCTCCAGGCACTGGGCTCTGCCCTTACACCAGCAGCAGGATCACTCCAGCTCCGCCCATCCAGGCACTTCCTGAAGGCCACTGGCCTATCACTCCCCTGCCCCCAGGAAGGAGACCCAGCTCTGTGCCTACGCTGAGGTCTCAGGCCCCTGACCTTGCGTGCTTCTCACTGCTCCTCCCCTGACTCTGAACAGCCCTCAGCCTAGGAGCCTCACGTGTCCCCATGCCGATCCGGCCTGGTGACTCCTGCCCAGATCTCTCTGCAAGCCGCCCCTCTGAGCCCGACGACTCCCTTGAAAGTGCCCTTGTGGTCCCCGAGCCTGCCCCGGCCCGCATACCCTCTGCAAGGACAGGCACACCACTCCCAAGACTGCGTTTCAGCACAGAGGTTGGAACTACTTCCAGCCATGGCATCGGTATGTAGCACCGGCAAGTTTCACAGCCTCATGAGCGCTGAGTGGAGGGAAGTGGGGTGGAGGACAAGGAATGGGCTATGCGCTTCCAATATTCAGCATAGAGGAAGACAGCCTGGTGCCCACAGCTCCGTGCCACAAACTTCACCAAAACGTGGCGGGGAGCGGGGTACAGGAATACAACAAAGGAAAAACTTATTTATACTTGGTGGCACCGCTTCATTTGGGGCAGAACTTTGCACGAGAGTGTTTTATACTTATTCTTGTCACAGCTCTCCCCTGGGAGCTGAAGAAGACTGAAATGATGCAGATCTTGCTCTAGGAGGATGTATCCAGGACTGAGGGGCAAACAGGCTGCCTTCTGTGAACCAGCAATGTGTCCATGCATGGGGGGCACAAAATACTATCTCTGGGCAAGCTACTCAGACAAAGGCACTCTCTCCTAGGAGGGCTGGGGATTTAGCTCAAGTGGTACCGCACCAGCCTAGGACACACAAGGGTCCGAGTTCGAGCCTCGGTACTGCAAAAAAAAAAAAAGCACTCTTTCCTCCCAGCCACCATGGCTTCAGAGAGATGCTGCCAGACAGAAAATGGACAGGAGCATGGCCCACCCCAGCCCTGGCTCAGCCCGGAGTAATTCGAGCCGCTACCACCAGGGTCACGAAGCTGGCTCTCTGGACTCAGACAGACCTCAGCCTTAGAGGCTGGACTCCTGGTCCAGAAGAGAGCACGACAATTTCAGATGCTAGGGATTTCTCCAAGACAAAGAGCATTTAATTTAGTTTATTTTGTTCTACTGCACAAATGCCTCACCAAAAGGTAAGAAAAAGGAGGGAAAAGAACAATATTCAAATTCTCCATCGCTGAAATTTAGGCCCAGCCCTGACCATGGTTTCTCACTGAGCATATCTGTCTTCCTCCTTGGATGGCCCCAGATTGCCTTGTGAGGTTCGGGGAGGGGAATGAAACAGCCTCAATCATCAGGGCACAGTGGGAATAAAAGAGCTACTATTTTTATGACAAATTACTCCCCATAAGCAAAAGGATGCTTCAGTTTCTGCACACCTGCATGCATCGGTACCTAGCAAGTCTGTCCATGTGTGCAGAGATGAACTCGGTGTAGTTCAGGCTGTCAAAGCCCCATCCACAGCAAAGGCGAGGAGATGGGGAGTCTGAGCACCAGACCCCATGGCTCCCCTGAGCAGCTGTCCTGGGGATGGGCCGACAGGCTTACACAGACAGTCCAGGCTGAGGCTTCATCACTGTCTCCAGGTCATTGTCAAAAATATCCAAAACCAGATGAAGAAATGACTCTGGTTTTTTCTTTTCTTTTTGCACAACCGGGAACTGAACTCAGGCCTTTGCACTGAGTCACATCGACAGACCTTTTGATTTTTTTAATGAGTTGCAAAGTTGCTCAGTCTGGCTTTTGAACACCTACCCTTTTTACCAGGTCCACAGGCAACACTGCTTTGTCCCCTCCTCACTCTGCTCACACTGTCACCGTTCCCTGCGCCTTCCCTCCCCTCCCCTTGCAGGTCAACATCAGTTGCTGTGTCTTCTAACAAAGTCTTCAGACTTAGCAAACCTTGCAGGGTCAACAGAGGCGGGATCTCAGACAAAGGCACTGAGGCGAGGACAGTCCTTTAACCCATTGTGCTGGAACAAACGAGGTCGTGTGCGATGAGAAACAGCTTTGACCTCACACCATACCAGAAATAGCGAGCTCAAAATGGATTGCAGACCTACATGTAAGATCTAAACCTACAAAACTTCTGGAAGAGAACAGAGAAGGAAATATTTCTGGCCTTAGATTATGCAAAGGTGTCTTGGCTATGACACCAAAAGCATAATATGTAAAAGAAACTTGATAAACTGGATTTAAAACTTCTGCTCAACACGAAGAAAAGAAAAAGACAAACCAAAAACCTGGAAAAAAATATTTCTACATCTGACAATATATGAAGCATACTTACAACTCAATAAGGAGACAACTATCAACTTGGTCAAAATAGAGGGCAAAGGCTGGGGTGCTGTGCACAGGCAAAGTGCATGCCTATCAATCACAGGCCCAGGCCAGATCCCCAGCATGGAGAAAAAGAAAACAACAAGAACAACAAAGTAGGCAAAACACATACTTCTCCGAGTGTCATTATGAGTGGCTCATGGACACCCGGGGAAGTAGACATCTGGGAAATCCACTTGAAACCAAGTAAGATGATGCTGCTCCCCAACCACAGTGCCAGACCAAGACCTCACATAAAGGAGCCTTTTCAGGGTCTTCCAGTGAGGGCTCCGTGGCAACCCCATTGTCTTCAGTAGCGCTAGTGTTGGAGTCACGTACCCACAGGCCCGCAGAGGGTGACGCTCATGCACGTAATCACACTTCTCAGAAAGGTGCAGGGTGGAGCAGGCAAGAGCCGGGGGAGATGTAAGGCTGGGACAAACTACTGTGGGTTGAGCTCCAGCACATGAGAACCGAAGTAGCCCAAGCTAGTCTCTGTCAGACAGTCACAGACACCCTGAACTTAACTACACCCCCTCCCCGACCTCTGAAGATGTGGTCCACAGGGAGATAGAGGGGGCTGCAGGTTCCTTGGTGGGCACAGCCTAGCCTACCCTGCCATTCCCACACCTGCTCGTCCTCAGTCCAGGGCTGCTTTGGCCACCTGGGTTGCTGGGAAGCACCCAAAGCCAGCCAGGCCCCTAAGCACCCTCAGAGTACCAGTGCTGCCCCATCTCTCTCCCCAGGCAGCTGCTGAGGCCTAACTGTCTAACTGTGGAGCCAGTGGTCCACAGCTGACCACATATATCCTTACAGAGCAGGCCCGAACCCCAGCTGGTACTGTGCCTTTACATTTCATTTACAGTGATAAAAGAGGAGAGTGAGGATGCTCCTTAAATTCTACTGGGCCCCTGGGACAGGAACCCATGCTCCGCTCACTGGTCAAAACCTCCCCAGCACCAGCTGGGGGAGGACAAAGGGTCCTGGTGGCAGGAATATTCAAGCCAGAAGAGACACAAGCACTGCTCTCAAGGAGTCTGAAGCCTGGCAGTGGGGCTTTTGTGCTTTGCAACGTGTCAGTGGCCAGGAAGATTCCACTGTCCTGAAACCCAGGCTGCACCCAACCGAGCAAGTCAGCAGAGGCGGGGACAGACGTTCCTCTCTCTTTGGAAGATCTCGTGCTAATTATAATACGCAGCAAAGGCTGGAAACCGCTGATCTGGCAGGAGTGACAATACGAGGACCCTACCTAAAAGATCCATGGTATCCAAGCAGCTGGGGCTCGAGGAAGAAGGCACCCCCGTCCCTCCTTCTTGCTAGTCAATGGTTTCTGCTTGTCTTACACCACTCTGACTTGGGAGAACACATCACTACTGTGTCCGCAAATCCCTGGGCTCTGCCCTGGCACCTAGCAGGTGGCAGCAGGACAGCAGGAGGAAGGAGGGATCTGTTCTCCTGCAAAGCTCCCTGCCGGAGTCCCGCAGGTGCACCGCAGCAGCAGGCGCCTCACCTTGGAGGCCCGGAGGCCGCCCAGAGCCCTGCAGGTCCATATCCCCCACACTTTTATCTTTAGTATTTCCTGCCCTGGCTCGGATCTCAGCTCCTGCAGCTACAGCAGTGCCTGGGTGCCTCTGCGTGGGCTGCGACCTGCCAGCTGCCCTGCCACCCACGCAGTGGCTCTCCCCAGTCCTCATGTGAAATCTCCTCTGGGAAGTAACCGCTGAGTCTCTCAGCACGACAGATAAGAGCGTGCTTTGTTCTGCTTTAGAGACCACTGAGAAGTCAGGCCGATGAGGCGCTTCGTGAGTCTACTCACCTGTGCGAAGCCCTGGACTCATCGTGTCCACACAAAGGAAGCATGAGCCGCTGCACACACATCATCACACAGGCAGTGACGTGCTCCCGCCGTGGACCTGGACAGGGACCGCACAGGAAGTGCAGGCGAGGGTGCTGGAAATGACACCGGCACCTACCACTTATAGGGCACCTGCTGTGCACGGGGTGTGCACTAGGCACCCGATAAGGGGTAGCTTCACGAGGGGGAGCAACTGTGTGACACAGATTACCACTGCCCTTTTTATGGAGAAGCCCTTGAGATTTTGACTAGGCCGGTGACTTGCCTAGGACAGTTACGTGGCTCAGAGCAGAGCCAGGCTGGAAGGGCTCAGTCACTCCAGGCCTGCACACACAGCCTGTATGGTGCCATCGGCAGCCTAGAGGGGTCCAGAGACAAGGGTGTGGACTCTGCGCACTCCTACCTGCCTCTCCCATGCTAAGGGAGACTCTAAGCACAGCCCCACAGGAAAAGAACTACAGACAGAAAAGTCAAGAAGGAAAAGCTCCCAGCTAGGATTTCTGAGCACAGACTACGGAAACCTAATCACACTGTATTCTTTTTCTCTGCTTACAAAAGGGAATTTTCCCCATCTTCTGAGTTGGCAAAGCACTACACTGTACAAGGCACCAAAGTTCCCAATCCCTGTGCTAGTCTGGGATGAACTCTGACATTTCTGACCTCTGGCTGCCCACTGTGGTTAGGAGGCTCCCATCCCTCAAGAGCTGTCTGGGTTCTACCAGGGAAACTTCAAACACTTCTAATTAGCAAGGAGCTACCTTGGGGTGAGAGGGGAAGCTGCGGACAGGACACTAGGAGCCCTATGAAGGGGTGCTGGGTGACCTGAGACTCAGTGGGATGGGCAGAAGCACAAGGATTCGCCCATCTTCCTTTCAGATTGAAAATCTAGGCACACAGAAAATCCAAAAGCAATTTTAAAAAATCATCTGCAACTCAGAAAGACTGTAAGGGAAACACCCAGAAGAAGGATTAGGAAACACTAAAATAGTATAAATGGCATTAGATAACAAGTAGCAATAAAACTGGGTTCCACACAATTAAGTATCTCTGATGATTCACAAGTATTTGAAGGAACTGAATGAGAAACAAAACTATGGGAGCCTTCGAGGTGGAGCCAGATATCCAAGCTCTGGGGCAGCTCTGGGCTGGGACACGCAGGCATACAGGGCACAACAGCATAACCACCGTCTCAGCACCCTGAAAGGAGGGTCAGGGAAGCGAGATGCAGAGCTGTGGACCACCACAGGGCTGTTCCGGGCTCTGCCCTCCTGGAAGAACCGGTAAGACATGACAGGACCAACCCACACAGACACGGCCAGCCGGGACTCTGCCCTGTGACGATGGAGTGTGGATGCCCTGATGCCAGCTCCTCTGCAAAGGCACCCTGGTGACCTTCGCAGTGGGGGAGGGAGGAGCAAAACCCAGTATTTGAAGCATGTAATGAGGTAACATCTATTACCATAAATTATACAGAGATTTATACACAAACGAGGGTTATCACAAAATTTAATTTTAACGGTTTGGTAATTAAGCAAAAAAAAAAAAAGAACCCACAATAATTATCATATCTTAATGTTCCAGTATATTTGCTGCCGGTTTCCTTGAGAAAACTTATGCCATTCCCTTACCTTCTGGTATTTCTGGCCACCTTTTAAGGCTTGATAAAGAGGGATGACCAGTTTTGTGGGAAGCAGTCCAAGTAACTACAGGTGACTCTTGCAAAGAGGGTGTGGCCGCTGCTCAGGAACTCAGGCCCAGCTCCATCAGCTGCATGGCACTTGCCAAGTGAATTCTCTTACCCACAGGGGAGATGGGCACAGAGCCCTGTCTGATGCACCATGACGGAGATGAAAGGTGTGCAGCATGTGAGAGTAGTCCCTCGAATGGCACCACCCTTAAATGAAAAAGAGACTCGCACGGCTGGCACAGATTTCAAACATCACAACTAAGAGTGTGAAGCCCAGGAAATGTAATCACTGCAGACCGTGTGCCACAAATCATGTTGGGCAGAAGTGAAGTTAGCGGATGGTCCTTAATTACAGAACTGATGCACCAAGCGTGTCCCAGAAACTCAGAGACTGAGGGATGAGTCACTTATCTCCAAAGGACCTTTGAAAGAAGAGACTAGGAAGGTGGAAAAGTACTTTCTACGTCCATTTGTGGAAATATACTTTGTACGATTAAAAAGATATCTCTGAGAATTACAAAGACAAGAATGGTTTTCTTGTTTTTAAAAATGCAAATACGGGGCCGGAGGGTTAGCTCAGTGGTTCCGGCGCCTGCCTCGCAAGCGTAAGGACCTGAGTTCGATCCCCGGTTACCACATATAATGCTGGGCGTGGTGGCTCACGCCTGTAATCCCAGCACTCGGGAGGCAGAGACAGGAGGA
>PVIC010024740.1:0-25804 GCA_004025085.1 Thryonomys swinderianus
GGCTACATAGTGAGCTCAGGGCCAGCCTGAACTACAAAGTGATACCCTGTCTCAAAAACTCAGAAAAAGGAAAGAAGAGGAGAGGGGAGAAGAGGGGAGAAGAGGGGAGAAGAGGGGAGGAGAGGGGAGGGGTGGGGAGGGGTGGGGAGAGGAGAGGAGAGGAAGAAAAGAGAGAGAGAGAGGAAGGAAGGAAGAAGAGAAAGACAAAGTAGTGGACATTGTAAAGAATAGCAAAATTATCAAATTCCTAGGGTGGAATCTAGCAAAATTATGCAAGACCACTGTATAGAAAACTAATTTTTTTGTGTGGTACAGGGATTTGAACCCAGGACTTTCATATGTACCTGCATTTGTAACTCTTACTTTTTTTTTTTTTTTTGAGACAGGGTCTCACTTGTAGTTCAGGCTGGCCCTGCGCTCACTATGTAGCCCAGGCAAGCCGCCGCGAACTCAGCAATCCTCCTGTCTCTGCCTCCCGAGTGCTGGGATTACAGGCGTGAGCCACCACGCCCGGCACTGTGGTATGTGGTATTGATTGCTGGTGGGCGTGAGTCACCACGCCCAGCATTCTATGTGGTTAGCGGGATCAAACTCAGGACCTTGCACTTGTGAGGCAGGCGCCGGAATCACTGAGCTAAATCTCCGGCCCTGTAACTCTTACTTTTATCTAGAAACTTTAGAAAATGTAAAAGACCAAAATAACTTGGAAAGATAAGCCATATCCACATTATAATAGACTAAGTGTTGTAAAGATGTTAATTCTATGGATCAGTGTTTTCTAATAAAAATATTATGAATTCAATTTTTAAAAATATTATGAAAGCCACATACATAATTTCATATGTTCTAATACCTGCTTTAAAAAGTAAAAACATAAAATTGATTGTAATTAATTTAATTCAATATTTATTATGTTATTTCAACATATAATCAACATTTTTAAATGATTGAGATAATATAACTTTTTCATATCTGTTTGAAATTTAGTGTGTATGTTTTATTTACAAGTTGCACTGACCACATTTCAAGTGCTTGGTGACCACATGTGACTGTTGGCTGCCCTACTGAATGATAAAACTATGGTCTCAATGAAAATCAAAACATCTAATAAAATTTTTGTGGAACTTGATAGACTGATTTTAATATGATAATGGACCAAGAATAGCTAAACCTTTCTTAAAGATGATCAAGATAGAAAGAATTGATTTCCCAGGTATCTAGTCTTACTATAACTGTAACTAGGACAATGTGGCATTGATTATAAGTATGAAAAGTAGACTTGTACAATATAATAGAGTCCAGAAACAGGTGTAATCATATATAAAACCTTAATTTACAACCAATGGAAATTGTCAAGCAGTAAGGAAGGAACACTCTCTTAATGAGTCATACTGGAAAAGATTTCATTAACAGAGAATAGAAGAAATTTGTCATACATAGAACCAACAAAGGACTTGTATCCAGCAAGAACTCCATTGAAGCAATAAGAAACAAACAACAATACAGCATGGGCAGGAGACATAGGGATCTCACAAAAGAGAATACTCAATGACCAATAAACTTATGAAAAGATCCCCAAAGTCATTAATCAGAAAAGGCAAATTACCTGTCAGAGTGGTACTTTCCCATACTCCCAACTATTCAGGAGGCTGAGGCAGGAAGGTCCCATGAGCTTAGAAATTCAAGGCCAATCTGTGTAACGTAACAAGAACAAAAGTATGTACAAAGCATGGTGACACATGTCTATTATCCCAGTACTTGAGAAGATGAAGAAGGAGGATTGCCATGAGTTGGAGGCCAGCCTGAACTTCATAATGAGATCCTACCTCAAAAAAAGGAAATACAAATTAAAACTACAATAAGCTACCACTCCATACCCAGCAGAATGGCTAGAATTATAAAGAAACTAGCAAGCTGGACATTTAGGGGCCACTGCCTCTACAGAGCATAGTCACTATACTTACAGGAGAGATTTTGCACTCCGTTGTTTAGAAGCCCTCAGTTAGACTCCAGACTATGGCAGAAAGTATAGAGTTTCTCATTTTTACAGATTGGATTCATCATAAAGTTAACATATTAAGAATTCCAGGAAAATATTTCCCATTCACCTGCAGATCACAAAACATATGATGGTGATCCACAGCATCTCAAACTTCGTATTGTTAACAATATAAGAAATACAAAAAAATAAAAGCAGGCATGGTGACACACATTTATAATCCCGGCTACTCAGAGGGTTGGGGCAGAAGGTTCCCAAGTTCCAGCCCAGCCTGGGAAACTTGATGAGAACCTGTCTCAGAAAGGGATGGTTGGGGCCAGGGATTTAGCTGGGTGGTACATCTGCCTGACAAGGGTGAGGTCCTTACTTTGATCCCTGGTACCAAAAGATAAAAAAGGTGGGTAGAATTGCAGCTTAATGGTAGAGTAACTCTGGGTTCAATACCTGGTACCACTCCCCAAAAATATTAAAGATGGCCATATTGGGGAAAAGATACTTAGATTAGGAAAAGTCCATATCCCTCATGTTCATAAGAATGCATGACTGAAAGTGGTTAATACTTGATAACAGTCAAGTCCCTTAAGAATTCAATTTAAAAAAAAATGTAACAAAGACTTCCAACAGAGGACGTGTCAACACCCAACTCAGAAGCCCTGGAGACAGCCAAGCTTGCATGCCTGTAGCCCCAGTAGTGGGGAGGCTAAGGTAGAAGATTGCCAGAATTTGAGGCCAACCTGAACTACCACAGCAAGAAAACCAAAAAAGAGCACTAGAGAGAGTGAGGTGCAGTAATGCACACCTGTAATCCTAGCGCGTGGGGAGGCTAAAGCAGGAGTCACATATTGGGGCACCCTCGGCAGTTTACCAAGATAGCAGTTAAGTCCTCTTGCCATAGCAGCTTCAGATTCTAAAAATACAAATCATTTTTTATTTCAAGGTGGTAAGAAAATGTTTCGTTAAAATATATTTTAAATTCTGTCCAAAAGAAAAAAGACTTACCATACACAGTATTGGTGGGGTGTGCAACAGTGGCATCTTTCACATATACTGGTCAGGACTACAAGGCAGTCCTTATACAGAAGCTTTGGAAAGCAGTTTTTGTCATTACCTTGTAAAGATAAACCCCTTGTGCTAATCCTAGGCATGTATTCAATTTGTATGTGTCAAGGTACTTTCACATTGAACACAAGTACAAAGCTTTTCATAATAACATTATTTGTAATAGTGGAAACTGGATCACTACCAGAAAAATGAATAATAAATTGTAGTATAGTCATATAATTGGATAGAGTAAGAATTGCATTTATTACTATCTATAAATATTTTTGGTTTTGCAAGCCACATACAATCTGTCACATACTCTTTTTTTAACTGAATTGTTTATTGGTACAATTTATATACATCTCACAATCACATATAACATTGGGGACTTTGTACCAGTATATGACACAAGATAATTCTCACGTTTACCTATATCCCTACCCAACCACACTTCCCCACCCCCTTTATACATACTCTTATATTTTCTTTCAAAATCATATTTATTCCTTCCCCTCATTACATTCCCACACCAAATTTCCTATGGAAATTTCCCACTCTATAAAAGCTGTCATACTTTCTAGAGCTCATTTGCATCTACAGGTGTTCATGTCAAAGAGAAGATCCGGTATTTGCCTATCTGTGATCTGTTTATTTCACTTATTAGTATATCCTCCAGGAATCTCCATTTCCACATAAATGAATCGATCTTGTCATTCTTTATGGCAGAATAATACTTCATTTTATAAAACAAAAACCACAACTTCTTTATCTAGTCTCCAGTTCATGGGCATTTGGGTTGTTTCCAAGACTGAGCTATCACAAACTGAGCAGCTATGAACAAGGGAGTACATCTGTCTTTCCAATATGATTTTTTAAATTCTTTTGGGTATATTCCTAGCAGGGAGATAGCAGGGTCAAATGGGACCCCTAGTCCTAGTTTTCTGAGAAATCTCCACACGGATCTCCACAATGGTTGCACAAGTCTGCAATCCCACAAACAGTGGAGAAGGGTTCCTTTCTCCCAACAGCCACGCCAGTATTTATTGTTGGGTGATTTTGTGATAGCAGCCATTCTTTGTGGAGTGAGATGAAATCTCAGTGTTTTCATCTGCATCTCTCGAACGACCAGTGATGTTGAACGTTTCTTCATATGCTTCTTGGCTGCTTTGACTTCTGCCTCTGAGAAGTGTCCGTTCACTTCAGATGCCCATTTTTCAATTCAGTCTTTAAATTTGGGGAGGCTGATCTGTTCGAGTTCTTTATATATTATAGATAATAGTCCTTTGTCTGATAAACAGCTAGTAAAGATTTTTTCCACGTTGTTGGTTGTCTTTTAGCAGTGCCAGTGAATTCTTTTGCTGTGCAGAATCTTTTCAGTAGGATGAGATCCCATTTGTTGATTCTTTCTGCTAGTTCTTGTGCTATAGAGGTTTTATTCATAAAGTCTCTTCCTAAGCCAATATCTCCAAGAGTTTTACCTAACCTGTTTTCCAGCAGGCTTATTGTTTCTATTTTAATGTTTAAATCTCGTATCCATTGGGGGTTTAGTTTTTTGTATGATGAAAGAGATAGGTCTAGCTTTAGCTTTTGGCAGGTTAAAGCCCAGTTTTTCCAGCACCATTTGTTAAAGAGGCTTTAACAAGCCTCTTTCTTCCATTGGGGATGTTTGCCTCCTTTGTCAAAGATAAGGTGGCTTAGTGTATCCGGAGTTGTTTCTAGGTCTTCTAATCTATTCCACTGGTCCTCGGGTCTGTTACTTTGCCAGTACCATGCAGTTTTTAGCACAGCAGCTTTATAGTAGAGTTTTAAATTGGGGATTGTAATACCCCCTGCCATGTGGTGGTTGCTTAGAACTGCTTTTGCTATTCTAGGTTTCTTGTGTTTCCAAATGAATTTTTGTATTATTTTCTGTAGCTCTGTGTAGTATAGCATTGGAATTTCAATTGGAATTGCATTGAATCTGTGTAGTAGTTGTGGGAGTATAGCCATTTTGACGATGTTGGTTCTCCCTACCCAGGAACAAGGGATATCTTTCCACTTTCTGGTTTCCTTTTCTATCTCAGTTTTCAGAGTCCTATAGTTTTCAGAGTAGAGGTCTTTCACCTCCTTTGTTAGGTTGATTCCTAGATATTTCATTTTTCTGGGTGCTACTGTGAAAGGGGTTGACTCCCCAATTTCTCTTTCAGTGAGTCTGTTGTTTGTGTAGACAAAGGCTGTTGATTTTTGAGCATTTACCCTGTATCCAGCAACACTACCAAATTTGGTAATTAAGTCTAGCAGTCTTTTGGTTGAGTTTTTAGGATCTTCTAGATAGAGTATCATATCATCAGCAAATAATGACAGTATAATTTATTCCTTTCCTATCTTTATTCCTTTTATATCTTTGTCCTGCCTGATTGCTATGGCTAGCGTTTCCAGCATTATATTGAACAAGAGTGGTGACAGTGGGCATCCTTGTCTCGTTCCTGACCTTAGTGTAAAAAGTTTCAGTTTTTGCCCACTGAGTATGATTCTGGCTCTTGGTTTCTCATAAATAGCTTGTATTAAATTGAGATAAAGTCCATCGATTCCAATTCTCTGTAGGGTTTTGATCATAAATGGGTGTTGGATTTTGTCAAATGCTTTTTCTGCGTCTATTGAGATAATCATACGGTTTTTGTCCTTGAGTCTGTTAATATAGTGTATTACATTGATTGCTTTACGTATGTTGAACCAGCCTTGCATCCCTGGGATAAATCCAACTTGATCAGGGTGTATGATTTTCTTGATAACTCTCTGTATTCTGTTTGCCAGTATCTTATTGAGGATTTTTGCATCAATGTTCATTAGAGAGATTGGCCTATAGTTTTCTTTTTTGGTGGGATCTTTCCCTGCCTTTGGAATCAAGGTGATGGTTGCTTCAAGGAATGATTTGGGGAATACTGCTTCCCTTTCAATTTCATTAAAGAGATTGAGAAGTACTGGTATTAACTCTTCTTTAAAAGTTTTGTAGAATTCAGCAGTGAAGCTGTCAGGACCAGCGCTTTTCTTTCTTGGTAGGTTTTTTTTTATTACATTTTCAATTTGCCAGATTGATATCGGGTTGTTTAACATTTTTATATCCTCTTCATTCAGCTTTAGAAGTTCATATGTGTCTAGGAATCTATCCATTTCTTCTAGATTTTTCATCTTCTTGAAGTATACATTTTCAAAGTATGTGTTTATTATCCTTTGGACTTCCTCTAGGTCTATGCTCATTTCCCCATTTTCATTCCTTATAGCATGGACTTGAGCCTTTTCCTTTCTTTGTTTGATAAGGTTGGCTAAGGGTCTGTCGATCTTATTTATCCTTTCAAAGAACCAACTCTTTGATTCATTGATTCTTTGTATTGTTCTCTTTGTCTCCATTGCATTAATTTCTGCTCTGATCCTTATAATTTCCTCTCTAGTATGTGCTTTGGGTTCGTTTTGCTCCTCTTTTTCTAATTGTCTGAGGTTCATCATTAGATTGTTTATTTCAGTTTGCTCTATTTTCCGAGTGTAGGCATTCACTGCTCTGAATATCCCTCGCAGAACTGCTTTCATTGTGTCCCATAAATTCCTGTATGTTGTGCTGGGGTTGTCGTTTATTTGTAGAAACTGTTTAATTTCTTAATTTCTTTTGTGGCCCATTGGTTGGTTAACAGTATTGTTCAATTTCCATGTATTTGTGAGGATCTTGGAATTTCTTGTGCTATTCAGCTCCAGTTTCAAGGCACTGTGGTGTGATAGTATGCAGGGGATAACTTCGATTCCTTTGCATTTACTTAAGCTTCTTCTATGGACTAGAATGTGATCTATTTTGGAGAATGATCTATGAGCAGCTGAGAAGAAGGTATATTCTCACTTTGAAGGGTGAAAAATTCTGTAGGTATCTAATAAGTCTATTTGCTCCAAAGTTTGGTTTAGCTCAAGTATTTCCTTATTGATTCTTTGTCCAGTTGATCTGTCAATGGAGTATTAAAATCCCCTACTACTATTGTATTCATGGTTAACTGGCTTTTCATGTCCAGTAATGTTTGTTTTATATAGTTGGGTGCATTAGAGTTCAGTGCATAAATATTTATGATTGTCATTTCTTTCTCTTGGATAGTTCCCTGTACGAGAATATAGTGACCTTCTTTATCTCTTTTAATCAATTTGGGTTTGAAATCTATTTTATCTGCAAACAAGATAGCCACTCCTGCTTTTTTACACTTTCCTGTGGCATGGAGGATTGTTTTCCAACCTTTTATTTTCAGTCTATGGGTTTCCTTCTGAATTAGGTGTGTTTCCTATATGCAGCAGATTGTAGGATCTTGCTTCTTGATCCAATCTGCTAGTCTGTGTCTTTTCATTGGCCCATTGAGTCCATTGACATTAATGGTTATGACTGATATGGACATATTTAGAGTTGCCATGTTTCCCTCTTCTTGGTTCTTTTCTTCTTTGCTTTTCCCCTTTTCTGTTTAGTTTCTTGTTTGCCCCAATGAATTCACTCTCCTGGGTCTCATGGGTATGGAATTTTCTGTGTTTTTTTCCAAGATATTCTTTAGGTTGTTTTGGAGTGCAGGTTTCATATTTGTGAAGTTTCTCAGGTGTTCTTTATCATGGAAGTATCTTATTTCCCCTGTCTATTCTGAAAGATAGTTTTGCAGGATACAACAGTCTAGGTTGGAGGTTGTTCTTCTGCAGTGCTTGAAATACTTCTCTCCACACTCTCCTTGCATTGAGTGTTTGTGTTGAAAAGTCTGCTGTGATCCTAATGGGCTTCCCTTTGTAGATGATTTTCTTCCTTTCTTTCCCTGCTTTCAGTATTTCATTCTTTTGTTGTGCATCTGGAACCTTGACAATTATATGTCTGGGTGTAGATATTTTTATGTCACGGCATTTTGGAGTCCAATAGGCCTCATTTATCTGTATGTCTATTTCTTTTCCTGTGAAGTTTTCTGTTGTTCTCTGACAATAGCTTTTTTATATCTTTTACACTGTCTCCTTCTTCCTCAGTGATTCCAATCAGTCTTATGTTATTTTTCTTTGAATCATCTAAAAGCTGTTGAATTGATTTCTCATAGTCCGTTGCTCTTTGCCATAGATTATGCCTTTCCTGCTTGTTGGCTGCTATGCTGTCCCCTAGGTCTGAGATTCAGTTCTCTGCTTCATTCATTCTACTTCGCAAGTTTTCATTCTCTTTCATCATTCCCTGGAGCTCTGCTTGAAGCTGTTTAAAAGGTTCCATTGCTTCTACTATCTTGGATTCTATCATCTCGCTGGTCTCTTCTTTAATGGTGTCTTTCACTGTGGACAGTATCCCTGTTTTGATCTCAGAGATGAGTTCTGATTTCCATTTTACTAGATCCGCTTTAGTTACTATCTCCAAGGATCCTGGTGTTTGAGTTTCAGTTTGCCCTATTACCCTTTTCTCTGAATTTCCCTGTGGTGGTGATCTTTGTGTCTGGCTTTTTGTGTATTTTCTCATTTCTACTCTTTCGTTGTTACTAATGCTCTTCTTTGCCTGATGACAGGGAAAAGTTTGTTGCAGGTCTCTTTCTGTTATATGGGCCCCTTTGGATGTGGCACTTTCCTGGGGTGTCCTCCTTGGATCTGTAATGACCCTTGAGAGTTCTCAGTTCTGACACATCATGGGAGGTATTTGAGCAGAATAATCACATCATGTTCGTTACCATACTACAATCAATGCCAATATCAGTATTAAACACAGTAAATAAGATAAAAAGTTTTGTTAAATTCTATTCTGAAGACTTTTAGCTTATGAGTTACCTCGATGTCCATATGCCAAAATTTAGAATTAATCAGCAATGTGTATACAACATGTAGATCATAAATGTATCCCCCAAACCCTTTGGGGATAAGAGGTCAGTGGCGAATCAGGGAGGTAGGGAGACAGGAGGAGAATGAAATAGGGTTAGCAGATTTATGAAGATCACTTATACCCTAGAACTTCACATATGCCAGCAGGTAATAGAGGATAAAAGGGTGTGTATAAAACAGTACCAACTGTATGCTGTAAGACCATTGGAGACTTTGCACACCTTCTTATAATAGTACAGAAGAAGAAATAGGGCAGCCTGAGTCTTTTACTTCTGGGTATTGCTTCTGACAGGAAGATAGGAGAGGGTGTGGGGACAAGAGGTGAATAGAGGGATCTAGGAGTAGATGGCAAAATAGGAGCTGGATTCCCTTTTTTTTTTTTTAAATCTTGCCTGGTGTCTCAGCTCAGCTCCAGGAGCACGCCTCCTGTGGAGGGACGCAGGAGATGGCTCCAGCTCCTCTCAATCCTGTGTCCTCACAACACAGCTCCAGGGTGGGTTTGGGGCTGGCTGAGGCCCTCAATCCTCCATGGTGGGGATGGCGCCCAGGGTCCATACCTGACTCCTCACTGTACAGCTCCGGGTGGAGCGGGCTGGTGGGCAGGCTTCAGTCCTCTGCTGTCGCTGGAAATGGAATGGCGCCCGAGGTAGCGGAGTCCGTGCCGCTCTGGTGTGCAGTGCGCCAGTGTGCGGCCCCAGTCCGCCACTGCCAGAAACGGAATGGCACCCAGTGTAGCCGAGTCTGCACCACTCCCGGGTGCAGTGGGCCGGTAGGTGGCCCTCAGTCTGCCTGAAATGGAATGGTGCCCGGTGTAGCCGAGTCCGCGCCGCTCCTGCAGTGGGCTGGTGGGCGACCCTCAGTCTGCCACCACCGGACACGGAATGGCGCACGGTGTAGCCGAGTCCGCGCCACTCCCGGGTGCAGTGGGCTGGTGGGTGGCCCTCAGTCTTCTGGAAACGGAATGGCCCACATATTCTTTTTTATTTGTATTTCTAATCCAACCCTGTAGAAACATAAAACAGTTCTTTAGGTCCATACAAAAACAAGTCTAAGCTTTTGGCTCATGGGCATATGTACTGTGCCTTACAGCAGAGAGAATGAACAAACCACAGTTAGGTCCAACTTGAGTAAATCTCCCAAGAACACTGAGCAAAAGAAGTTCATACACAAAAAAATAAATACTATGATTCTATTTATAAATTTACAAAACAAGCCACATTAACACATATGTTAGGGTCCATATTTAGATGATAAGAACTGGAGACAAAATAAGGAAAGCAGTCACAGTGGATGAAGGGTTCTGGCAGTGTTTTATTTCTTGACCAGATGACTATTCACTGTATAGTGACTCATTGAGCTGTGTACTTTGGGTGGTTTTTTGTTTGTCTGGTGAGGTTTTTATTTTCCTGACTTTCTAATGTTATTCACAGTAAAATTTAAAAATACATACTACATATGGCCAGGGATTTAGCTCATTGGTTCCAGTGTCTGCATGGCAAGCACAAGGTCCCAAGTTTGATCTCTGGTACCACATAGCACAGTGCTGGGTGCGGTGGCTCACACCTGTAATCCCAGAACTTGGGAGGCAGAGGCAGGAGGATTGCTGAGAGTTCCAGGCTAGCCTGGGGTATATAGTGAGTTCAGCGCCAGCCTGAACTACAAAGCAAAACCCTGTCTCAAAAAAACTAAAATAAAATGAAATATAAAAATACGTACTACATGAATGAGGTTTCATAACCAAACTTTCATCATTCCATCTGCTCTGGTCCTCTCCTTTCAGCTAACAAATAAATACTCTGTGGTGTTGAAAACACCAAACCCTTTCATTGGCCTTCCTTTCAGGTTACTGTACCATCTTTCTGTGCCCTTTCAATATAAGGTCTCTTCAAAGAGTAGTCTGTTTTTTGTTACTATTTTGGGAACGTGTTTTAGGTATTCACCTTTCCATCACTCCCCTGAAACTGCTGTCGCTGTGGTTGTCAAAACCTGTTGCAGATTGTTAGAGTTAATTCTATCGTTCATTCACACAGTTCATTCAACAGGTAATTGAATTCTTGGTATACATACTGGGGAAGCAGTATGAACAGGACTGACATATTTGGTGGTCTTGCCAGGCTCACATTTTAGTGGGGGGGGTGAGGAATTAATATTTAAGCAAATAAGTGTAATAATTTCAGACCATAATGGGAACAACAGGGGTAAGCTGAGATACTCTACTTAAATGGTGAACCCCATAATAAGTGAGAGGAGGGGCAAGGAGCAGTAGCCATTTTAGATGAACCAGTAAGGAACGTCTCTCTGAAGAGGATTTGACACTGTTGACCTCTCCCCACCCGCTTTGCTTTCCTATGCTCATCTGCTTCTGCCTCTCTAACCATTCCTCTTTTTGATGTCTTTTGCTTAACCATTCCTTCTCTGCCTATTTTTCTTTCTCTAACTATAAAATTTTTCAACTGTAAATTCTGAAAATAGGATAATAATCTGAACATAAATAGGTACTCATCACCCAGATTTAACAATGTCAGGAGTATGTCATATTTGCTTCATCTATTCCTTTTTGCTTTTTAACTCAAATATTTTAAGCATTACAGGCATGTCATTTCTCATCTACTTAATTCAGTTTGCCTTGCTAAAAATATGGATGTTTTCTTACATAACCACATATAACAATGCAAGTAATATACTTAGGTATTATTTAACACCAATCCCTAACCTAACTTTTGTCTTACACTTGGATCCAAATCAAGTCTGCACATTCCATTTGGTTGTATTTCTTAAATTTCTGTTAATCTAGAATACCCTACCTTTTACTTGTTGAAATCAAATCAGTAGTTCTACTTTCTGAATTTATCTTGTCAGGGGAAGAGCCCGCCTCTCAATCTATGGAGCTAAGAGCATAAAGCTAATTTTATTATTTCCTTATTACAAGAGAATCAATGTTGGTACAATAGAGTCTTTCCAAGAAGAATAGACCACTGATCTTATATAGGGTTTGGGGGAAGAGTGGAGTTCAAGAGCTGGCAGATCTTGAGGTCCATAAGTAGAGTGACATCATTTACAAGAGCATAATTGCTTAGTGGGAGTGTTGTAGATTAGTTGGTACTCAGGTGTGCTTATGCTGAGCCTGTGTGGCTTATTTTCAGAGATAGCACTTACTGATAGGATGGGTGGGAAGTGTTCACCAGAGACATGTCATTGGCAATTGAATATATTTAAAGCAAGCAAAGGATTTAAAACTAGTTCTGAGCTGGATGTGATGGTACCTATAATCCCAACATTCTAAGAGGCTGAGGCAGGAGTATGGCAAGTTCAAGCCCATCCTGGGCAACGTAGCAAGTTGGTAAAACTTTATATAAAAAAATCAATAAAAGGGCTGGAGATACAACTCAGTGTGAAGGCCAGTCTTCCAAGAGTGCAGAATTTTTTCTTTTCCCTTTGTGTTTGTTTCTTCAACCTGTTTTTGGTTAAACTTTTGCCTGGGGTGGGTGAGACAGAGTTGCTGTATACTTCAAGCCAGTTTTGAACTCACTTGGTATCAGAGAACAGGAATCCTTCAGCCTGTCAAGTGCTAGAATACAGCATGCACAACTGTGCCTGACATTTTTTTTTTCCCTGTGCTGAAGATTGAACCCAGGACCTCATGTACACTGAACACATACTGTGCCATTGAACTACACCCTCAGCTCTGTATTAATTATTTTTTATACCTAGGTTGTTCTTTTTTCAGACCAACTTTTAAATGCTGTTCTCCCCCAAGGTTCAATCTTTTATGTGCTTTTTCCCCCTCTGTACCCACTTCCTTAATTGACTTTAATCTCTTCTCTATCTACTCTGAACATTTTAATTATTCCCAAATCATTTTTGTAATATTAGTCAAGCACCAGAACTGAATTTCCTTCTACTTACCTGAATGACTTTACCAAAAACACATAGTATGCATGAGCTCACATCTTTAAAACAAATATATCTACCTTTTAGATATTTTTTTCCTCTTCTTGTCCTCCCAATTAGCATTTCCATGCACCTTCTTTCCCAAGCCAATAACCTGGGAATCATTCTTGATGTCTTCTTCCCACTTATATATATTCAAGTGTTTTCTCAGTTTTATCTCTGAACTACTTCTCTGTTCCAGCCCTTCCTGGACATTGCAGTGTTCACAGTGGTTAGGCTATGGGGACCTCTTACCTACACTACTAGACCGTGCTGCAGTGTAGATTGCTCACTACCTCTTCCCATTCCAAATCATTCCCTGTTACCCTTGGAGTTACTGGGTCTTCTCTTAGGGAAAATAAATAAATAAAGAGGTACTGGAGGCAAATGTCTAGAAAAGAATGATTTCTTTAGATTTCTCACCTTTTTTATGAAGTGTATTTTATTCATTGTCTCCAACAGGATATAACAGATAGCATTGCATCAACTGGCTGGATTATGAAATAGTTTTATTGTTATTGCTAAGTATCTAGAGAGATTGATGTTGTCCAATAAAATTTTGGGGAATACTACCCAAATGAGTAAATTTTCAACCTTTAGATTACATTGAAGGCCTTTCACATTATTCCATATGAAATATTCACTACTGTTCTCTTAGCTTTCTTTACATGTGTCCTCCTGGATTTGTCTCTTTGTGTACTAGAGTCATCTATATCTGTTTTCCCTCCTGATCATAAGAACCTATCTTTAGCTCTGTATCCACAGTACATAATAATTTGGAAACAATTCACAGAATAAGAAGTGAATCTATTTCTGAAAACGTAATTTCTCTGCTAGCCATTTTCTCTGGTTCTGTTACTGTCATAACTGCAGGATCATTGGTTTCTTTAATTTGTAGGTTTGAAGGAAGAATACAGTTGAATACTATTAGCTAAAAGAGGCCTTAAGCTCATCCAAGCTAGTGGTTTTCAGACTGTAGCAGAATCATCAGTATTCCACAGGTCCCATCAATTGTGCCTCCCTGCAGCAGCCATTAAAAGGATTGAAATGGGGAAAATGGCACATGAAGCACATGTTCTCTTCACAGTTTTTAATATTGGGTTTCTTAAATTCCCTTTGAAAAAGGGTACAAAGGCTACAGTTTCTGAACCATTGGTATAGATTCTGATCCTATTGCTTGTGAAAAAGTGATAACAGGCAGAAAGATTACCTTATTTTCAATTGTGAGAGTAGTAAGAGTAATGAATAGCTCTTTTCAAAATTCTGAAAGATAGGAAAGTCCAACAAAGATTATGGACTAAAATTCCATTAATGTGGTCACACAGTCTCTATATGACTGTTATAGCAGCTTTATTCATAATAGCTCCAAAGTGGACCAAATTCAGATGTTCTTCAATAGGTGAATTGATTAATGAATTTTGACACATCCATACAGGAGCCTAGACACATAATAAAATGGCCTAGAACTAAAACCACACAGACACATCAACACAAGTAAAACGAGGGCCATGTGAGTGAGATTTCTGTCGAAGTCAGCATCCTGGTTGTGATTTGCAGTACTGGGGTTTTAGCCCAACATTTTTGCACTGAGCTACTTCTATACCCTCTTTAATTGTACTTTAAGACAGGGTCTTGTTAAGTCGCCCAAGCTGGCCCTGACCTTGCAGTCCTGCACCTGCCTCTGAGAGTGCTTAGGCCCAGTTTGTACACTGATCCTATAAGATGTTAGCATTAGGGAAATAGTCCAGAGGATTTCTCTTTATTATTATTCATTACTAACTGAATCTAAAAGGATTTCAAAGATAAAAAGTTTAACTTTAAAATTTTTTAAATAAAAATAAAGATACATCAAAAATAAAATGTTATTATGTGAATTTATTATTTAGAGCCAAACTCGGGATGCCACAGTTTTTGAGTCCTGAAGCCCAGAGCCTTTTACGTATGCTTTTCAAACGAAACCCTGCAAACAGATTAGGTAAAATTTTTTATTAGTTTCTTTTGTGTGTTTGTTGGTGTTTGGGTTTATTTTTTAATAGTAAGATTATTAAGTATTCAGACAAATACTAAAAGCAAAAATTGAACATTGTATATATTTCTCCTTGAAATAAAACTATCAATCAACTTTTGATAGGTGCAGGACCAGATGGGGTTGAAGAAATTAAAAGACATTCATTTTTCTCCACAATAGACTGGAATGTAAGTAAAGGGTGAAAATTTACTTGAAATTTTTTATAATTAAAACATTACCTAAGTTTCTCTTATTTTCTTCCAGAAACTATATAGAAGAGAAATCCATCCACCATTTAAACCTGCAACTGGCAGGCCTGAAGATACATTTTATTTTGATCCTGAGTTTACTGCAAAAACTCCCAAAGGTAAAAGGAAAACTACATGGAAACTCAAATACAAGGCACTGTATTTTTTTTTCTTGTTCATTCAGATCTTTTCCAAGGTAATTATCTGTGCTATCCTAAAATCTCCTAAATTTGCTGTTTATCAGCCTGTGTTTTCCCCCTAAGTAAGAACATAGCATTCATAGGATATCATCCAGGCTGTACTAATTATGATACCAAGTAGCCACATATAGCTAATTAAATTAATTAAAAATTTACTTTCTCAGTCACATTAGGCACAGTTCAAATGCTCACTGGCCATCTGTGGTTACTGACTCCCATGTTGGACAGCAGATAAAATCTCTATCATTGGGCCAGAGATTTAGCTCAGTGGTTCCAGCGCCTGCCTTGCAAGCGCAAGGTCCTGAGTTCGATCCCGGTAACCACATACAATGTTGGGCGTGGTGACTCACGCCCACCATCAATCAATACCACATACCACAATGCTGGGCGTGGTGTCCCACACCTGTAATCCCAGCACTCGGGAGGTAGAAGCAGGAGGACTGCTGAGTTCCAGGCTTGCCTGGGCTACATAGTGAGCTCAGGGCCAGCCTGAACTACAAAGTGAGACCCTGTCTCGAAAAAAAAAAAAAAAATCTCCATCATTAAGTTAATGAAGCTCAGTGGTTTAGTGCTAATTGTGAATGCCATTGGCCCAATAATTCTTAGACTTATTATATATTCCAAATGAGCTAGCTATTTTCTAGACACTGGGAAAGTAGAGTATTAGAATAGTGGTAGCAGTAAGTGATGAGGTCAGATGTGATGCGAGGTCTTCCTGAGGTACCATGGACCTCAAGGGCTATGCAAAGAGGGCCTGAGGAGTCCTCTAGATTGAGAAAAATCATAATTTCACTGATTCTTCCCTTCATCAACTTTCAAAGGAATCTCCTTAGTGATTTCTTATTCATTCTAGATTCCCCTGGGATACCACCTAGTGCTAATGCACATCAGCTTTTTCGGGGGTTTAGTTTTGTTGCTATTACCTCAGATGATGAAAGCCAAGCTATGCAGACAGTTGGTGTACATTCAATTGTTCAGGTGAGTGGATTCCTTGATAATTTTAGGTTTGAAATGCTGTAAGTTATATTTCATTTATGAATAATAAGATACAGATTATCACTTTAAGTGAACAGTTTGAAATACATTTTATATCATTAACATTACTCTTAGAAATTCCTTTCATATATCATTGAAAAGGTTGCATGAACCAAAATCCTACATGCCTGTGTAACATGAAAATGAAATTCTAAGAAAATGGAGATGAACATCATCGTCTTGTCTGTCCCTTCTCCTATGCCTCAGAATGTTTGCCAGGCCTACTGTGCATTATCCCCAGCCTATTTCAGGTCTGCTGAAATAGGCTGGATTGAGATCTCCTTGAAGCTTTAGAATAGAGTTCAGCAGACTTTGTAAAAGGTCAGAAAATAAATATTTGCAAAAAAAATTTGTGGCTACATTTCTTGTCACATGGCTACTCGGCTCTGCTTCTGTAGCATAGCAGCCACAGATAATACATAAAGAGACATGACTATCAATAAAACTTTATTTACAAGCTGGTCCTGGTGGCATGTGTCTCGAGTCTCAGTCACTTGGGAAGCTAAGGCAGGAAGTTCAAGAGTTTGAGGCCAGCCTGCGCAATGAAGCAAGATCCCATCTCCAAAAATAAGTACATAAATAAAAACGTTATTTACCAAAAAAAAAAAAAATGAACTAGATTTGTTCCATAGGCCATAGTTTACCAGTCTTTGTCTTAGAAAGATAGAATAGCTAAAAATGAAGCCAAATCCTAAGTTTTCCAACTTTTGTGTCCTTGTTTTTTTGGACAGTAAGGAGAAATTGTCATAATCATAAAATGTACCAATAAAGTAAATTTATTAAAGAAAAAGAAGAAATGGTTATGGATACTGCCTTTGGGTGCTCTTACCCCTTTATCTTGTTTATCAGAGTTATAGAAAAAATAAGTGAAGATCACAGGAGCAAGTTAATAAAGGGGGGGATGATAGGAATCCAGACTAGTAAATGAAATATAGTTAGAGGAACACAAATTGTAGAAACATTAGTTTCTTCCCCTGCTAATATTAGGTGTCAGGATGGACAAATGGTCTAAGGTGCCAGACTCAAGCTCCACTTCTCCTGCTAATATTACAGAAAAGTAAATGCAGTTTGTCCTAATCTGATCATTACATCCTATACACTTGTATTAAAATGTTGTACTGCATGCTATAATTATTTACACATACTAAATGTCAATTCAATTATTTTAAGTATATTTTTTAAAAATTTAATATTTTTAATAGGAAACTAGGTA
Organism: Thryonomys swinderianus; assembly: GCA_004025085.1. Classification (NCBI taxonomy): domain Eukaryota; kingdom Metazoa; phylum Chordata; class Mammalia; order Rodentia; family Thryonomyidae; genus Thryonomys; species Thryonomys swinderianus. The sequence continues at coordinate 17,504 of PVIC010024740.1, forward strand.
CTGTATACCTTTTGACACATAAGATTGTTTTTAAGGTATTAGTAATGCTTGAATTTACTTGATCATTAAGTTGCTTTTGCTTTAAAGTTTTTTTTTTTTCCTGAGTAAGTCATCTTTCTACTTACCAGAAAACCAATTTAAAATGATGTTTAACAAAGCTTAAGTCTCTACAGCCTGTCCCTCTTATTATGCAAGCAATGAATGTATGGCAAGTTTTTAAATTATAACTTCTATACCTAACATAGAAACCACTGAATATTCTGTGGAGTGCAAGTTCTTCCTTATACAAAGCTTTTAGTCATGGAAGGACTCATATCAGTGTAGCAAAGATCAGCACAACTTCCATCAGCCTGTTTATAGAAATAGTAATTTGCTGTTTACCATGCACCATATATTACTAGCAGAAATTTTATAAAGCTGTAATTGAAGAAACAAGTATGTAACTGCTAAAAGTACAAAATGACAATTCTTATCACTTGCAAATGCATTTTTTATTTAATCTTCACCATTACCTTTGAAAATGCACAGGTACAAGTTTAAGTGCCTTATAGGTGGTACATCTGAAATAATACAGATGATCTAATTCTGAATCCTTGTAAGTCTTTTCTTCTATACCAGAGTTTCAAACTTCTTATTTTCACAGGTGCTTCAAAAAACCTTATAGTTGGCTGGGGAGTGGCATATTGCTAAGTCACAGGCAAGGGTATAGGCACCACATCAAATATTTCTGCTTTTCTTTTGTACATATTTATTTTTTTCTTTCTAACATAAACTTTTTAAAAGGCATGTTTCTAGAATATGTGCTACAAGGAATCATTTTATATTTTTACTGATTTCATTTATGGTTAATAAAATGCATATTGAGTAACATATAAGCCAATTATGGAATGCAATGAAGGCATTGTGGAACTCCTTCTCAGTTTATAATTTTATTTGTAGCAGCTGCATAGGAACAGTATTCAGTTTACTGATGGATATGAAGTAAAAGAAGATATTGGAGTTGGTTCATACTCCGTTTGCAAGAGATGTATACATAAAGCCACAAACATGGAGTTTGCAGTGAAGGTAAATAAATATTCTTAGATTCAAAATACTAGGTTAAAAATTCTCATTCTTGCTTGTCATCACTAGTTAAAAATTACACTCTTTCCCTTGGTAAAAGGACCTTTTATGTCAAAATGTATTATTCTCATATGTGAAGAAAATTCAAATGTAATATGTAATTAACAGATGTTATGAAAAATGTAAGCCAGTTGTAGTGGTATGCACTATTATCCCAGCACACTGGGAGGCTGAAGCAGGTTGATCATAAGTTCAAGCCTAGCTTGGACAACATAGTGAGACCCTGTCTCAAAATTTTTAAAAATTATGCAAGACCAGGAATTACCTCAAGAGGCTTAGGTTCAATTCCTAGAATTTCAAAAAAAAAAACTCTGTGTGTGTGTGTGTGTGTGTGTGTTTTCTTTAAGTTTCTTTGTTATGAAAAGTTAAGACAGAGGCTGAGGAGTTAGCTAAAGATAGTCACACATCTAATTAGCTCAGGGTAATACCAGTTTATACCACACATAATTTTAATAGTACTCTTTTTACTCTCAGAAGTCCCCATTGTATAGTCAGGATCTGAGAAAATTCTTCAAAATTGTGTTCCAAATTTTGTATGTTTGCATTTTTCTGGCAAAAATGTTCATAGGTTTCTTCACATACATCTAAAAAGATCTGTGAAGCAATGAAAGAGTAAGAACTACTGCCATAAAATTAATTATTATTGCCACTTTTAATTTCCCCAGGTGTCCTAAAACAAAATTTTCTAACTTAAAAGGCTTGGTGGGCCAGAGATTTAGCTCAGTGGTTCTGGCACCTGCCTAGCAAGCACAAGGTCCTGAGTTCAATCCCTGGAAACCACATACAGCATTACTGGGCATGGTGACTCACACCCACTAGCAATCAGTACCATACACAGTGCTGGGCGTGGTGGCTCATGCCCATAATCCCAGCACTTGGGAGGCAGAGGCAGGAGGACTGCCGAGTTGGAAGTTGTCTGGGCTACATAATGAGCTCAGGGCCAGCCTGAACTATAAAAGCGAGACCCTGTCTCAAAAAAACAAACAAACAAAAAATTAAGGCTTTGTGATAAAGTTTTAATTTCAAACCTTTCATTGTGAATAAACATACTGTATTCAAAGTCTCTGCTTTTTCATTTCTTAGAATAGGAATCTCCTCTCATACCTTAACTAGATAACATAACGTTTAAAGCTTCCAACTTATTTTGACCCTTTTGTATCAGTTTATAAGTATGGATAGTTCATGTTGACTTAGTGGGAGAGTAACATTAATTGTTACTACTATTCTAAATTTGGGTATAATCACTTTAAAGAATCATTGTCAATACAGCTTCGTGCCTCATGTAAGGATAAACCACAAAAATAAATTTAACTTGCTGTTCTACTCATTACTCTTACTGAAAACTGGAATCCTTAGAAATTTTAATATTGCTTATATGAAAGAAGGAAAAAGGAATGCTAAATGCTTGATGGGTAGTTTAGGGTATATCCACTCAATAAACACATCAGAAAAAAACAGAAATGTCCTGAAGCCTGCTTTGAATTATGGAAACCAGGAGCAGTACGTCCAAAGCCTTGAGAATATCTCCATCTATTTATGGATTCCTGTAACTTAGATTTGTAAACCCAATCCCAACAAGACTATTCTGCTGAAATAATTTCATGTCTGGAATTTACAAACACAAGTATAGGTATAATGTAAATTGGGCTCAGATTAGCATAGTAGAGGCTATTTCTAAAAAATATCACCTCCCACTATTCTGGTTTTGAAGAAACCATTCCCAAGTCACCTCTCTGGATTTAGCTGCATATTCTATATACTTCTCTTCTTAACCATCCACTTGACTAATTCTGCACTAATCATTTGCAGATGACTACAGTGGGTACCTATATATTTGCCTTCCCTGACCTCAAAATACGGAACTGTTGCTAGGCGTGGTGGCTCATGCCTGTCATCCCAGCAACTCGGGAGGCTAGAGGCAGGAGGATTGCTGAGTTTGAGGTTTGCCTGGGCTACGTAGTGAGCTCAGGGCCAGCCTGAACTACAAAGCAGGTTTGGTTTTTTTTTTTTTTTTTTTTTTTTTTTTTTGAGACAAAGACCTGTCTTAAAAAGAAAATATATATGGAACTGTTTTACAATAATGTCCATTTTAGAAATATTATAAACTCATACTGAGAATTAATTTCTATCCTAGGTTGTGGAAATACTTGGCTATTTTTTGTAATCATTAATTTCTAAACTGTTTTTTTGGTTTTTTGGGGTTTTTTTTGCTTTTTGGAGACAGGGTCTTGCTTTGTAGTTCAGGCTGGCCCTCAGCTCACTATGGTGTTCAGGCAAGCCGCTGCGAACTCAGCAATCCTCCTGTCTCTACCTCCCCAGTGCTGGGATTACAGGCGTGAGCCACCACATCCGGCATTGTTCTAAACTGTTTTTAAATTGAATATATAAGAAGTAGAAGGTAAAGCACTTTCCTAGCATGAGGGAGGCCTTGTATTTGATGAGCACCTCAAAAAAAAAGTGAATATACAAAGGTTAGAAACAAACAAAATTTGTTTCATACTACACTTTGAAGAAATTAAAGCCAAACTTGTCTTTCTAGAATATAGTATTACATTAATAGCCAGATGAGGTGGCACAGTCCTGTAATTGTTACACTCCAGAAGCTGAGGCAGGAGGATTACTGTAAATTTAAGGACATATTACATAGTAAGTTCAAGACCAGTCAGAATACAGCAAGACACTGTCTCAAAACAGGAAACAAAAACTACATGTATACATTGTGTTACATTGGAGAAACCTGTTGGGAACTGACTCATGAGTTACAATTTAAGCCTTGCCATCTGTAGCAAATCTACTGCTAATTAAGTCTAGCTAGGTGTCAAGCTTTAGGGCATTTCTGTTTCTTCTGATATGCTTATGGAGTAAAAAAAGATCCTTAAACTACCCATTAAGCATAGTATTCCTTTTTCTGTCTTTCCTATAAGCAATTTTATAATGTCTATGGATTCCAGATTTCAGTAAAAGTAATGAGTAGAAAAACAAGTTAAATTTATGTATTAACAGGGTAAAATATTAATAAAAATATTTTTAAGAAGCAGATACATAAAAGGGTTAGAAAGACATGTTAGTATTTTAAAGAAATTTATTATAGCGGGGCATGATGGCTCATGGCTGTAATCCTAGCACTCAAGAGGCAGAGGCAGGAGGATTGGTGAGTTGGAGTTTTGCTTGGACTACATAGTGATCTCAGGGCCAGCTTGAACTCCAAAGCAAGAACCTGTTTTAGAAAAAAAAGATTTATTATATTAAACTGAATTCAAGAAAAATTCTGGATGTTTTCTACGTAGCTTTTTGCTTAGCTTCAGAAAATGAGCTTCTACTTATTAATTTTTAAGCAGCTTACAGCTATTGAGATATTCCATTAAAATACTTAATTAAAGGAAGTAAAATTAATTGAATAAACAGATGTTTAATATTGGTGATGTCACTGATACATCTAGCGCTTATTTCTCTATATTAATAGGGAGTTAGAGTTGACTGCATTCCTAAAAGTTTAAGGCATTCACACATGAAAGAAAAGAAAATGTGTTACGTTGGAAAGACCTGGTGGGAACATTACTCATGAGTTAGAATTTACAGCCTAAGCATCTATAACAAATCAGTCTTTCTAATTAAATAGTCTGCCCAGGTCATTGAATAAATCCGATTGATAAGTGGCTTGTATGTACATTATTTACAGGCTGGGGATATAGCTCAGTGGTGCCACATCTGCCTGGCCTAAGCTCCCAGTCTTAAGTTCCATCCCCAGTAGCATCAAAAAACAAAACATTATTTACATAAGATGATGACTAAGGTATGTGAGTATAACAACTTAAGAGTTTCTGTTCATGAGGTTTTATGATAAATATTTGCCTTTTAGATTATTGATAAAAGCAAGAGGGATCCAACAGAAGAAATTGAAATTCTTCTGCGCTATGGACAGCATCCAAACATTATTACTCTAAAGGATGTAAGTATGTTTAATGAGGATCATGTTAGTCAGTTTTTTAACTAAGATTTGGGATATTTTTAAACATAAGGTAGACAAAAACCTAGGTATAGTAAGTTTAAAGAGTAAGTTTGAGGCCCCGCAAAACAGCTCAGTTATAGAGTGCTTACCCCAGGTTCATCCCCAGCACCCCCCCAAAAAAAAAGTAGACTAGAGAACAATATATATTAGGGCCAGATGTGGTGACACACACCTGTAATCCTAGCACTGAGCAGGCAGATGCAGGAAGATCACTATGAGTTCCAGGGTACCTTCGGCTGCATAGTGAATTCAGGGCCAACCTGAAATCCAAAGCAAAACCCTCAAAAAAACAAAAAATAATGTATATGTCATCACTGAATTTATAAGGAAAAATACATCTGTATAATTAATTTTTTTTATAATTAATTTTTTACTTTTTCTTTAAGAAAAGTTTTTAACATTAATATTTGCATTTACCTGAATATATACACACGTGTCCAATGTTAATATCCCACATTACTGCCAGAAAATTCTAATGCTTATATTTATTCATGTTACTTCCCTCCCAACAATTCATATACCCTGGTCCCTCAAGGCTCTGCCTTCCTCTGTTTTTGCACTTCCTCACACACCCTGTCTTCTAGCCAGGTTATAGTATTTACCATTATTTTTAGCATGCCTCACTTTCTCATGCTGCTTAACCTTGAATTTGTAGTTCCCCTAGTTGGGAACATAATTTCCCATCTTTTTACCTAGCTGGTTACCAGGAAGCCTGCCCTGTCCATCGCCATAGGACAAGGTGAGGTATCTTTTGCCTGGACAGTCCTGATATCATGCTACCTATGTCTATAGCCTTTATTGTAGCAGACAATTGACAGAGGACATATATTCTCCAGCTAGCATTCTCACTACTGCCACGCACATAGCCTCAAAGAGCATATCTGAGTGTTTTCAAAATTCTACTTTCCTCAGATTAACTTATCTTTGCACATTGTGAGGTGGCTAATATAGTTGAATTAAAATGTGAAGCTGCTCAATCTCTCTTCAATTAACATAATCTCCAAGAATTCAACCAAAAAAATAGAAAGTTTAAAAAATATTACTTCTCAATACAGCCTCAGAAACTCCCTAAACTGTCCATTTCACTCATTTCAAATTCCAAAGTCCTTCAGTTTTCCTTAGACTTTTGTTACAGTATCTCTAATGCTTTTTTCCCTTTGTTTACATGTCTTTTTTCATTCTAGAATAAAAATTTTGAGTGTATGGGCTGGAGATTTAGCTCAGTGGTTCCGGCGCCTGCCTTGCAAGCGCAAGGTCCTGAGTTCAATCCTGGTAACCACATAGAATGCTGGGCGTGGAGACTCACGCCCACCAGCAATCAATAGCACATACCACAGTGCCGGGCGTGGTGGCTCATGCCTGTAATCCCAGCACTCGGGAGGCAGAGACAGGAGGATTGCTGAGTTTGCGGCAGCTTGCCTGGGCTACATAGTGAGCTCATGGCCAGCCTGAACTACAAAGCGAGACCCTGTCTCAAAAAAAAAAAATTTTTTTTTAGTGTAGTTACTTCATTTTCCCCATATTTGGGACCTTAGCACCTCTACAGTATCTAGTATCTCTTATGAAGCTAAGAAGCTACAAAAAAAAAATAAAGTTTCCAATAAGTCCGTAGTGAGAGGAGAAAAACAAGGACTTTAAATTTAATTAAGAGATTATTTTAGTTATTTGCTTCCCTGGTATACAGCTTTGTGGTTGGATGGAATTTCTCTTTACCAGTTCATTTTTGTACTTAATTTCTCGCTAATTTGCCTTTCAGCTTAATCAAAACTAGCTAACCAATGATTCATTCATTTTTGTGTATATCAATACACTTTTGCACACATTGTAGGAAAATCACAAGAATGTGTCTTGATACCTGTCCCATTGTCATTGATAAGTAGAAAGAGATCAAGAAGAAAAACAAAACCTAAGAACAATGTTCAGAGCCCCTTTGTTTACAGTGCCCATAGTTGCTTTGATTTTTTTAGTTGCTTTGATTTCTGTGAGCTGTTTCAAAGAAAGAAAGTACAGGATATTTTTTGACGTTCAATCCTTTAATTTCTGTTTTAATATTTTAGGTATATAGTCATTTGCAAATTTTTATATCCTCCATTTGTTGCGACAAGTGAATTTTTTATTATAAAACAAGTTTTAATTTTTCTTTAATCTTTTCATCTTCAAGGCAAACATAAAGCTTCAAATGTTTCATGTTTTGATGTTGAATTTTACAGGTATATGATGATGGAAAGTATGTGTATGTAGTAACAGAACTTATGAAAGGAGGTGAATTGCTGGATAAAATTCTTAGACAGAAATTTTTCTCAGAACGAGAGGCAAGTGCTGTCCTGTTTACTATAACCAAAACTGTTGAGTATCTTCATGCACAAGGGGTAAGTCTTTTAACATTACTTATACACATATGCGCATTTCTTTTTCTTGTACTTGTGCTAAAATTACAAACATGGAAGTTTCTACATACAATAGGAAATAACTGTTAATTTAATTATTCTACTGTTCTTCCTCTGCATAACTTTTCCCATTGAGTTTAAAGTGCTACTTTGGAATTCTAGCTTGTCAATATTAAATTCTGCTTTCCAAGTAAAAGTGAGATCTTTTAACCTTGCAAACAGTACCATTTCTGCTAGACCACCTTAAAAATCAGACTCGCTTTAGGTCGGAGATTTAACTCAGTAGTTCCAGCGCCTGCCTAGCAAGTGCAGGGTCCCTGCTTTGATCCCCAGTAACCATATACAACAATACTGGGCGTGGTGACTCACCCCCCCACCAGCAATAAGTGCCACAGTGCTGGGGTCATGGTGGCTCAGCCTGTAATCCCAGCATTTGGGAGGCAGAGGCAGGAGGATTGCTGAGTTTGAGGCTTGCCTGGGCTACATAATGAGCTCAGGCCCAGCCTGATCTACAAAGTGAAACCCTGTCTCCAAAAAAAAAAAAAAAAATCAGACTCACTTCGCTGGGCGTGGTGGCTCACCCCTGTCATCCCAGCACTCGGGAGGCAGAGACAGGAGGATTGCTGTGAGTTCGAGGCTTGCTTGGGCTACATAGTGAACTCAGAGCCAGCCTGAACTACAACTAGGAAATCCTGGTTTATAATCACAAATAAAAGTGTTGAGTCTGGGTGTGTAGCTCAGTGGTAGAGTCCAGGCTTCGGTATCAAAGACAGCAAAAAAAAA
>PVIC010024741.1:0-25823 GCA_004025085.1 Thryonomys swinderianus
AGAGAGAGAGAGAAATTTACCTAGTGTCTGAGATAGAATACTAGAATAGAAAAGGGCATTGTGTCAAAACTAAGGAAATCTGAATAAAGTATATAAACTTCAGTTAAAAATAATTTATCCATCTTAGCTTATTAGTTGTAGCAAATGTACAAAATTAATAATATAAGATGCTAATAGGGGAAATGGGGGTAAGATAAATGAGAATTTGCAGTTTTTCATGCAATATAAAACTTTTCTAAAATAAAAGCTTATTAAATATACAATTGAGGCTGGGGATTTAGCTCAAGTGGTACCACACCAACATTGGACATACAAGGGCCCAAGTTCGATCCCCAGTACTGCAAAAAAAAAAAAAATCGAGCTGGGTGTAGTGGCTCATGCCTGTAATCCCAGGCTTGGGAGGCAAAGGCAGGAGGATTGCTGAATTCAAGGCTTGCGTACATAGTGAGTTCAGGACCAGCCTGAACTATAAAGCGAGACCCTGGTCCCCCCACACCAAAAAAAAATACAATTGAAGTAGCAAGAAGTTAGCCTCTTCTTGATGAAAAATACTTATTTGAAATAGTTCATCCTTGGCATTCCAATAGTAAAGTAAATCCAGTAGGAACAAGAATGTTTGAGAGGCAAGTAGTGCCTCCAACTACTTCATATCATAACCTACTAACTTGGATTATAACTTAGACCGATACATTAAATCCAGGCAAATGTGACCTAGCTATAAACAAGGACAATGAAATCTATCACCTACTACTACTGCGTGGAAAGTGAATGCCTGGGAAATCATAAAATACTCCAACGTGGAACTTAAAGTTCCTCTCTGACATGCAAGGTACTGATACAGGGCTCCAGACTTGGTCAGCAAGTCCCCTAGAGTCAAGGACTCCGCCTTCTGCAGTGGAACTTCCCTTCCTTTAACCCTAAGTCATTTCCGCACGTGTTCTCATTCTTTGCTCGAGTGAAATGCAATGCATGAACCAAGGAGTCCATAACCCTAGATAGAACCGAAAAAAGGCCTTTGTTCTTGTAAAGCTTGAAGAACGGGTTTGGCTCTGGAAGGAGAAAGGATTGAGTAACACTCCAGGACAGACATCTTGGCAGCGGGAAGTCACCATGGCGGGAAGAAACACTGAAGACAGCGACCGAAGACAGACGTCCCGGAATGCGTCTCAGTCCACTAGAGAAAGATATGCAGGGACACTTTGCAAAGTAACCAGCCCAGAACATTTCTTTAGTCTGCACGGGACCCTGGCCTCCTGTCCAGCAGGCTTGAAGTCCCATGTTTGAGTCTGAGCACCATATTTAAGAGAGTGTGAGATAAGAATGTGACCAGGGGGCCAGAGATTTAGCTCAGTGGTTCCAGTGCCTGCCCAGCATGCCCAAGGAGGTCCCTGGTTCGATTCCCGGTAGCCTCATACCACAATACCGGGCGTGGTGAGTCACACCCACCAGCAATCACTACCACACACCACAGTGCCAGGCATGGTGGTTCACGCCTGTCATCCCAGCACTCTGGAGGCAAAGGCAGGAGGATTGCTGAATTCAAGGCTTGCCTACATAGTGAGTTCAGGACCAGCCTGAACTATAAAGCGAGACCCTGGTCCCCCCACACCAAAAAAAAAAAATACAATTGAAGTAGCAAGAAGTTAGCCTCTTCTTGATGGAAAATACCTATTTGAAATAGTTCATCCTTGGCATTCCAATAGTAAATTAAATCCAGTAGGATTGCTGAGTTCGAGGCTTGCCTGGGCTCCATAGTGAGCTCAGGGCCAGCCTGAACTGCAAAGCGAGAGAGACCCTGTCTCAAAAAAAAAGCATGAAGAGACCTCAAGGGTCGGATGGAAAAAAGAAAAGTCTCTTCCACCCTATAATCAGGACAAGATATGAAAATGTTCTCAGATCACTGAAAGGCAACATATAGAAGAGAGTTTCTGGTCTTCGGTGGCCACAGACATGGTCACTTGAGAAAGTCACAGCTTCTCTCTTCTTTCATTTGAAAACACATAAGACACCATCAGAACCTAGAGATTATTTCCGGATATGCTCACTCCATTTCCTTTTAGCTTGGTCTCCCGAGTTCTTTCAAGGACAAAAAGCCAAGATTTTCTAGGATTTCAACAAGCAAACACGTCTCTCCATAAATAAAACTCTAGCGCTTGTCCTTCAATGGAAGGAAACTGAAGAAGATTAGAGGATTAGGCCCTAAAAAGGAAGAAAGTGCTAACACAACCTCCACTTGGGTGAACCTGGACAACATGGGGTGTGAAAGAAGCTCGACCCAAAGACACACGCTGGGTGACCCCAGTAATATGAAAGTCTGTGGGGGCAAAGAACAGGAAGATCTACGGAGACAAAGCAGGTTTCCTGGCAAGGGAGGAAGGCGAAGGGAGGATGCTAACGAAAGCAGATTTTCTTCGTTTTGAGTTGATGAAAATTTTCTAAAATTGTAATGATAGTTACACATACTGACAAAGACACTAAAAATGATGGACTTGTATACTTATGATGGATACACTGCATGTCAATATAGTAAAATAAAGCTATTTTTAAAATAAGGGCCTCGTCCAGAAGAGTGGCCTGGATGAACCCTGAGCCCACCCCTCTTGCCCCCTGTGACTGCTTCCACAGGTGCTTGTCCCTTCAGGCCTCTGGAGCCCGGCCTCCCAGCTCGCACCCAGCAGGGAAGCGGAGTCTCACTGCAGAGGACACCGGGAGCACGAGGGCTTGACAGCTCTACCTGTGTCGCACGCCCGCGGAAGCCTAGGCGACCCACAGACGGCCCAGGTCCCATCACTTGGTCCCCACAGACCAAGCCCCCAACCACCTGCTTGTCCACTGTGTCCTGCACACTGGACACTGGGTGGAGGACAGCGGCTTGCTTGCTCTCCTCTGCCCGAGGCCTCTCCCTGCTCCCCGTCTCCTGCCCGTAGCAGCCCAGGCCCGTCCCCAGACATGAGAGCAGGTGGGAGCTGTACCTCCCTCCGCCCGCCAGGCCCAGCCACTCCGGCTCTCCCTGTCCTCTGACCACTCCACGCGCGGGCTTCTTCCTGGAGCCAGGGCCCTGCTAGCTCCTCCTTCAGGTCTGGCTCAAACGTGCCTCTGCGTGATGTCTCCCCAGCAACCCCAGGTAAGCCCTCACCTCCTCCCGGCCCCTCTCTCTTGCTTTCCAGAGCACATTCTCTACGGAGCAGGTCCCTGGAGTGTGCTGCACGCTTCCCTGCTCAGTAAGCTCCATGCGGCATGTCTCTTGTCGGCTGCATTTACTGTATGTGTGCAGGACGCCTAGCCCAGTACCTGAGAACAGTGAATATGCAATAAATACAGGTGCAGCTCCCTGACAGAACTCTGCCCGGGCTTTCAGATACAAAGCGGGTACCATGAGCCTATTATCACCCAGCGTCCTTACCCACCACACACCTTCTAATATCCAGAGCCCCGGGAGGGAGCCTCAAGGCTGAGATGACCCACTGTCCCACTCTAACAGAACGGTCACCGTTGTCTTCAGCTCGGGTTCCAAAACACCGTGGTGAGGCCAGGTCTTCGCACACCCAGAGAGAGCTGGCTCTTCATCCTGCTACCTGCTCCCAACCTCCAAGGCCAGGGTCTGCTCCTGGCCGCTCTACATTCTTCTGCAAGAGGCATCAGAACCCTATTTATTCTACAAGTTATTTCTTCTACCACCCTATAAGGTGGGCTGGGAAAATACCAGTAAGTCCACTTGCAAACACACATGCAGCTGTCTCTTCTCTAGTGATTCCGTGTACACCTACTGTTTTCCTCCACAGGGTCATCACTATTGTTAAACACAGACCAGGTTGTCTGGCCACCACGGGGAACTTAGGTGGTCAGCATCCGCTGGGATGTGTAGGAAGGGCTCATTTGTTACCCTGGATCATTGTCTTTCTTTCTTGATTTGCTTTAGATCTCAAGGAGTAACTTGTGAATTATAAACTCCCACGAATCAGAAGGAACCCAAGAACAGCTAGAAATCCAGGCTCCTTTTGATGAGCTTTGCTCACTGACCAACAGGCTCTCCTCTCAGTTTCCTCAAAGTTAAGAAAGAAAGAAAGAAAGAAAGAAAGAAAGAAAGAAAGAAAGAAAGAAAGAAAGAAAAAGAAAGAAAGAAAGAAAGAAAGAAAGAAAGAAAGAAAGAAAGAAAGAAAGAAAGAAAGAAAGAAAGAAAGAAAAGTAAGGCTACAGTGTTCCTAGATCCCAAGCGAAATTCTGGATGAAAAGCCCAGAATCAGCGGGGTGGCGGAGGGGGCCTTGAAAAGCCCACCCTGGGTGATCTCCCAGCGCCACCGAGGATTATCCGCGCGCCCCCTATCGGTGGGACGAGGCTCCCGGTCCACCTCTCGAGAGAAGCATTTCTGGGGCCAGACAAGTCCTCTCTCCGCTTTCAACTTGTTCCTCGGTTGACAGCGTTGGAGGAAAAGGGAAACGACCCCCAGAAGCCACGAAAACCGGAGGCGGGGGAGAAAAGAAGACTCACAAGCCGCTGTGGGGGAGCGTCAGGCCGGGGCTGAAGGGAAACGCGCAACAGACTCGGGAAAGGGGTCGGGAGAAGTTGGGGTCGAAGTTTGCGGCTGAGCAGAGAGCAAAGAGCGGAGAGAGCGCAGGTCCCGGTCCCGCGCGGGCCAGCGGACAGCAGAGGGCCGCTCAGAGCGCAGAGCCGGCGCGAGAGGGCGGCCCCCGCGCCCGCCACCGCCACCCACCTGAGGCTGCCATGCCGCCGGCGCTCACATCACCTCCCCGCGCGCCGCGTGCCCGTGCCGGCCGGAGCCTGCCGGGCGGCGTCCCTGCGCGGGCGGGAGTCGCGGCGCTGAGCGAGGAACCGGCCGCTCTGCGCTTCCTCCGCGGCGGCGGGGCCGCGAGGGCGTGTCCAGGGCCCGCCCCGCCTGCCCAGCTCGCCGCCGGGCACCTGCGCCCGCCCGGGCCGTTGGGGAGGGGAAGTGAGAACCGCGCCGACCGGGCCGCTGCCCCTGCGGGGAGGAAGCGGGGGCTCCGGACACGTGCAGCCCGGGCCCGCGGGAGCAGGCCTCATCTGACGGCCCCCCGGAGCTGCCCCAGCGGGGTGGGGTGCGCGGACCCATTCCGGGGACCGGGCTGCAGGGTGGCGCGAGCGCCGGCTGTCCGGCCGCCCGCTCTGTGGGGCTGCCCTGTGCGGGAAGCGGACGGCTGCAGCCCCGGCCCCGGGCCTGGCGTGACCCCGGTACGTCTGTGGCCCCCACCCCGCCCCTCGGGTCTGCGCCCCCGGCGGCGGCGGCGCGCGCTGCTCTGATTTCATCTCACGAACGCGCGACGGTCTGGCCCGCGCCTTGCTGCTGCACCCTGGGCCGGCACAGACCCGCGCACGCTGCGGCCTGGCCCTCACGACAGCCGTTAGCTCACGCTTTTTGCCCTTGGCGGCCCGGCCCGTGCCTTGCGCAGATTTGCACAGAGACTGAACGCTGCTGGAGGGTCCTAATCAGCCAGCTGGATCCGCCGCTGAGCCTCTGCGGCTCCGCTCTCCCTGGCGCCCCGCTGTCCTCCCTTGCCTGCTCCTGTGAGCGATCTGACCCGTCCAGGACTACGGAGCCTCAGCAGCCCACCGTGCAGAGATGAGGCCAAGTGAGGGTTCACGTCTAGGTGTAAATAAATGAAACGGATTTCATAGCGGAAATAGCAGCTTAAGGCTATTTTCTGTTCCCAGAAATTGCACACATTTTCTACTGTTGCTACAAACTTAGGGGCTTGAAACACACAGACATTATCTTAGACACTATAGGTCAGCAGTTGGACTGAGTCTTACTGAGCTAAAACCAAGGCACTGCCCCGAGGAGAGTTTCTTCGGGTTCCTGTCTGTCGAGTAGAAGAGAATGCATTTCCTTTGTATATTCAGCTCCTAAAATCTGCCCGGCTTCTTGGGTCTGGTCAGCTTCCTCCACTTCAAAACCAGCACCATAACACACCTTGAGGACACACTAATAAGTGAGATAAATAGCTCACAGATATGTAAATACGTATCTTTTCTTTGGTATGAGATGTAAATGAGTTCTAGAATGTATGATAGATTTTGTGAAATAGGAAATATTCAAAGGGAATGTGGTAGGGGAAAGTAATGAAGGGAAAGGATAAATGTGATTTGAAAAGAACGTGTATATAGGGGGTGGGGGTTATGGGGTGGGTAGGGATATGGGTAAAAATGAGAAGTAACTCATGTCATAGTATGATTGTGAGCTGCATATAAAATGTACCAATAAAGAATTCGATTTTAAAAACGTGGTACCGTAACATCTCTCTGGCGCTGCTTCCATCCTCACGCCTCTTCCTCCGGCTCTCTTCTGTTTCTGACAGTCTTGAGGACCTTAGGGGATACAGTGAGATCACCACACTAGCCCCGGAAGATCGCCCTCTTTTAAGATCAGCTGACAGCAATCTCAGTGCCAGGTACACTTTCATTCTTGTAGCACATTCACAGGCTCTAGGGATTTGGGCACGGACATCTCTGGGGGCTGTGAGTCTGCATACATACGGGCCTGGGGTACCTAAAGCAGAAGCGAATTTACACCTAGGTGTAAATACGTCTTATACCTTATACCTCTTATACCTTATACCTCTTCTCCCTGTTCATGATGTCCTTGACCTCCACGCCTCATCGTACACTGGGAGCCATCGTGTGCTGTTATAGTCCCATGCTATTCTTTAATGGAAGCTTCACAGCTCAGCATGGTGGCTCATGGCCGAATCCCAGCACCTGGGAGGCTGAGGCAGGAGGACTGCCATGAGCTCAAGACTAGCCTGGGCTATATATTGAGTTCAGGGCCAGTCTGAACTACAGCAAGATGATCTTATCCCCAAAAAACCCCAGCATAGATAGTTTGACACAAATTATTTTAACTTGTCCTCCTCTATTTCATCTCTAAATTCCCCAAAGGTAGGATCCAAGTCTTGTCTTTTCACCACGGAAACTCCAGCACCTAGAGCCAACTTTGCAGAGAATAGGACTGGAAAATGTTTGTGAAGTGAGAGGTCACAGCTAAGAAATCCTTAAATTTAAGATTGAGTAATAAAAAGGACTATATAGGAACTGAAAAATCTGAAATCCTAGGCCTACAAAAGGATAATACGTCAGAGACAGGTCATACAGAATAAAAGCTACCCAAGTAAGGACAATGGCGCGCTTCACTTTGAAAATCTGGGACTTGAGCTGGGTCCAGTGCCCCACACCTGTAATCTCAGCCATCAGGAGGCTAAGCTAGCAGGATCGCCGTGAGTTTGAGGCCAGTCTGGGCTGCATAGTGATATCATAGCTAGAAAAGCAAGCTAGACAAGTGTTAGGCAGATAGACTGGCCCTGGGAAGGAAGCAAAAAAGCCATTTTGGAGGTTAGTGTTTCCAGAGGGGAAAAGCTATCCCACCCGCGTAAGACAAACAGTCGTGACTGATATTCTGAATAGGCATCCGCAGAAGTCCTACAGAGGGCACCAGCCTCCCCAGGGTACACACTAGCATTTGATATTCTAAAATGGGTGCCAGTCTCTGGGGTGGAAGGCTAAGACTTTAACCCACCTCCCCGGAAAAGAGTTCAGGATTTGTCAATTTTGTATTTCTCATTGTACCAATGTTACCCAAGCTATTGTATTTACAATGTTACTGTTTGACTGTCATTTCGTCCCACTCTGGACCCGCCTCACCTCGTGGCTTTGCTCCATAAAAGTCCTCTGAGAAGTGAGGCAGGTGGGTTACCCTCCTCCCTGTCTCTCTTAGGCAGAAGCTTTCTTTCCCAGTAAAAGTTTCCTACTCAAACCTCCGTCGTTACTAAAATTCATTCTTCAATTTTTGGAGAACACGAACTTGCATTTCAGCTGGGGAGTTAGGCCCTAACTCTCCTGCATCTGTGAGTTTAAGACCAGCCTGAACGAGGAAAACAGATCCTATCTTAAAAAAAAAAAAAAAGCATCCTTAATAAAATACTGGCAAACAATGCAAAAGATAATCAAGGTCATACATTCTGACCAAACAGGACTATCCCAGGGATACAGGATAGTTCAACATATGCAGATCAATAGATGTAACAAATGTCCTAGGGAGTGTCTGTCATTACAGAAAGGAGAGATGGGGGTTTGCGGCCAGCCCAAGACACTCCCCTTGGGCTTGAAGCTGCTGCACAGCTGGGGAGGTGAGAAAAAGAGCGAGAGCCGAGCGTAGCCATAGGAAAGGACCATGTTCAGGAACCACAACAGAGGGGTCTGCAAAGGAAAGATGGTGGGGAGGTAGAACTGAATAAAAAGAGGCTGGGGCCAGAGGGTTAGCTCAGTGGTTCCGGAGCCTGGCTAGCAAGCACAAGGTCCCTGGTTCCATCCCCGGTAACCACATACAACACTACTGGGCGAAGTGACTCACACCCACCAGCAGTCAGCACCACACACCACTGTGCCGGGTGTGGTGGCTCACGCCTGTCATCCCAGCACTCGGGAGGCAGAGGCAGGAGGGTTGCTGAGTCCCAGGCTTGCCTGGGCTACATGGTGAGCTCAGGGCCAGCCTGAACTACAAAGGAAAACCCTGTCTCAAAAAAATAAAAAATAAAAAATATCTTACTTTTTGTCAGGAGCTTTCCTACCCTGATTTGGGGGAAAAAAATAATTTCAAAATTGAAGTCTGCCTACAGCTGGCTAAGGCCCAGCATTGCCGTGGCTGAGGGCAGGTGATGGTGTGTGGAAACCTATCCCCATTTGCCCTGGTCACAGCTGAGGTCTCAGTGGGTTGTGACGCTGGGCTGCTCACAGGCAAGATGACTCGAGCTGAAGACGTCCTAGTCCCTTGAGAAGCCAGCAGTAATACAAAGAGAAAGGTTTCCCCGGGGGAGGGATGGACCACTTAGCGCCCGGCCTGTGGTCCTGGGACTGCTCTCCTTTCCACCTTTGCCTTTGTGAGCACGGTCATGAGTTCAATCCCTGTAATGAAAATTAAGTGAGCTCAGGGCCAGCCTGAACTACAAAGCGAGACCCTGTCTCAAAAAGCAAAAAAAAAAAAAAAGAAAATTAAGTGAAACCTAAGATCACTGCCCCCCAAGGTCACCAGACATCCCTTCCCGTGAAATTCTGGCTCATATGGAGAGTCTTGGTCTCTGCCCACTCTGAGACCTTTGACCCCCAGACCCTCACACACTTCAAAATCACCCAACTCCCTATTGTCTTTTTTCTCTTTAGCCCTCCCCATCCCTTTCTAAGCAGGTGGGGAAATCGGCCTCTGATAATTTTTGTCATCAGAAATGATAATGTAGAGATAATTTTATCTGAAAATAGCTGTAGACCATCTTGATTCTGGATTCTGCTCTCATTTAAGAACCACTTCCCTGTTTCTCTCTCTCTCTCTCTCTCTCTCTCTCTCTCTCTCTCTCTCTCTCTCTCTCTCTCTCTCTCTCTCTCTCTCTCTCTCGCTTGCTCCCCCTTTTACTGGGGTTTCTCTGGGCTCTACTCCATCTTGCTCACCCCGCCATGGTCCTAGACCTGGTGGCCCATGTACCCCCGAGAGCCACACTGAGCTTGGTAATGGGTGAGAAATCCCAACTTGCTCTCCTAGGCGTCTGGGGAGCTGGCTGGCCCTAGGGCCTCCTGTGTGATCTGTGAGGGCTGCAGCCTCCTGGAGCCTTCTGGAAGGTTTTCTTTCACTCTCTTGCTCCTCTGCCTCCCCTCTGCCAGCTGTTGAACTGCTGTCCCAATAACAGAATGCTAGTCGAGCACTTTGGGGATATAAATCTTGTGAATTAAACGGCAACTTCCTCACCTGGCATTTTCTACCTTCCGACGCTCTTGACATCACACGTGACCTGCTTAATCAACAGCTCCTTTTCCAGTTAGATTTCTGCACATCCTTCCCGCCCTCTTCTGTGACTTCCACTGGCCCCGGGTCACTTCCTGTCCGAGTCTTGCTAACCCTCCGGGAGGGACGTGCCACCACGTGAGTCAGTCTGTGTCCAGCAACACTGAGACTTAAAATAAACAATAAGGTACGATGTGTGGTGGCACAGGCCTGTAGTCCCAGCGCTCTGGGAGGCTGAGGCAGGAGGATCACAGACTAGTGAGACCTCGTTTCAGAATAAAAAATAAAAAGAGGCTGGAGATATAACTCAGTGTGAAGGCCCTGTGTTCATACCACAGGGATGAGGGTAAAGTAAGCAACACTATGATACGCCACATAATTATACATCCTTTCACTGTCTCTCCTCAAACTGCTCAAGGGCCCGAGCAGCTCGGCCAGCCAGGGCCCCCGCTTCACACCTTCCGGAACTCGGTGGAGCTCCTCCCTCTAGGACACCTCCACTTCTGCTTCCGAGCCCTGGCCTCCCCCAGCCTGACCGCGGCCTGAGCGGCTCCTTCTCCTGCCGCACGTGACCACAGCTTTGCCCAACGCCGTCTCCTTCCTGCTCTGGCAGCAGATCGCTCCTCTGCTGCCTCATTGCCGCCCCTTCACCCGCTTCTTTTTCCCGTCACCCCCTCGGGGCGGAGACACGGGCCCAGCAGGCTGCTCCCTCCTGCCTTCATGGACGACGCTGTCCACAGACTTCTCTCACTTCTCTCTCTCACCTCACTCTCATTTTTCCCGTTTGTTGTCGGTGTTCTTGTTGTTTTACTTCTTAATATAAAACCAACAGGTCCTCATCAGAAGGGAGAGGCCAGAGAAGCTCCTGACAAGGAGTGAAGGTCTGGGGCCTGGACCTTTCTGGCTATTGACTGCGATGAGCTTAAGGACACACAACGAGGGTTTGAAAATGCCACTCCATCTTCTTTTCTGTTCCCTGCTACACAGAAAAAATATTTCCTGAAAGGCGTAAGCAAGAATTGTGATCCGACTGCTGGCTCTGAGCTCCCTGAGGTCCACCGAGCAGGACGGTGTCCTACCTGTGCTGGATTTGTGTTCCGTTATTTGAGAATATCAGCATTTAAGAAATTTGGGCAAAAAGGAGAGTGGATATTCATTGCCCCCAGTCAAAATCTAGCAAAGTCGATTGGCAAAAGTAAAAATAATCTCATGGTCACAATACACCGTAACAATTCAATGCGTCTTGGCTTTCCGGACAGCTGGAAACGCTCAGACCAAAAGCCCCTCACCTGCCATTCCTGAAGATAAAATCCCCCGGGGACACCACACTATTTCATTTTGCTTTTATGTTTTTCAATTGTTTTTTTTCGATGCCGGGGATCGAACTCGGGTCCTTGTGCATCCAGGGTTGGCACAGTACCACTTGAGCTAAATCCCCAACCCCATGTTTTGCTTTTATTTTAAAGTTTGTAGCAAACTTGTTTGGCAGTGTGGCCCCACCCAAACAGATGTGATGCTCTTCCAGAGGAAATTTTTGTTTCTCTGGAGAAATGCTAATGAGCCTCGTAGCCAGTTTTTGTCTTCGACACCCCGAGGGTTTTCTAGAACTCTCTGTCTTTGGAAAATCTGAACCTTGAATCACAACATGTATCTTACCCCAAAGGTCAGAACCATGGAACTGAAAGCTTAAAGGAGGCGTGGTAAAATTACTTGCTGTGCAGTAGCTGCCGCTCCAGGGCCTGTTCGGCACTTGGATACATGAACGGGTTAAATCCTATAGAGGGGGGAATTCGGGTTGTTAGGTACCGTTGTCCCCACCCCCATTTTACACCGAGCAGTGGGATGACACTGGCCTACTTCCGAACTGCTTTCGCTCCTTTTCTGAGCAGAGGGGTGAACAGCCACCGGCAGCAGGCGCTCAGTGGCTGCACCGGCCCCAGCCGCGGGCGCTCGGGTTGCCTCACGTGCTCCCCGTCTCCCGCGTTCCTCAACGAGCCCTTTCCATAAAGCTTGTGCACTCTCTTCAGCCTCCGGCCCTGAGAAGACCATAAACCCAGGACTCTTTGATTCACTGAAAGGAAACTATTTCTTCCTGCCTCCTCCCCATCTCTACGTCCTATTTTTTCCCATCCTTTGTGTGTTCTGAAGGGGCTCGGCCAAAGGCTCCTTGCAGCTGGGGCAGCAGGTCCTTCTGGGGAGGGGGAGCCCACACTGGGCGCCCACCCCCGGGACGCCGTAGGTGACGCACTAAGACAGGTACCAGAGCAGCTCCCAAGTGCCCGGGCAGAACTGAGATGGATCAACGGCACCCGCCTACCGTGCCCACCGTCTGCCTCCCACCGGTGCTGGTGAACCATAAGGGTAGCTGCACTGGGCTCTGACTCTTAATCTAGTTTTCTGTGAGCGTCCACCGCCTCGCCTTTCCGTTTTGCCAGCAGAACTTCGGTTCCTCTGTGGAGGGTTGGGGGAAGGGAAGGGGTTTAGCCTCAAGACAAATTTCTCCAGCACATTCTGGAAACAGAAAACGGCTGAGGATTCCTGTCCAATATAAAGACAAGCAACGAGGGCCAGTCCCACGCGTGGGCAGTGGGTCACCTCTGCCCACATCCTCGTTGGGGGATCGTTTACGTTTTTCTGCGTTCCGGAATTTGCTGCGTCGGACCCCAAGGTGAGAATGGGAGCCTTAGCCCCAGAGACAAAACGGGGCAGCAGCCTTGACCAGGACGAGCTGCAGATGGGCCGCTGCCAGCTCAGGATGTCCAGCTGGTGGCCCCGCGACCCCCGCCCTCTCCACCTCCCTGCCCTCCCCAAACTTCGGGACCAGTTCATCCGCAGAAAAGCAAAGTTCAGGAAGGACAGAGTAGGATCCATTTCGAGATGGTAACCTTTCCAAAAGCAGAAATTAGGCCTTAATCAATATTTTAGATGAATGTATAAAATACTTTTTTGTTGTTTGTTGGGAATTGAAACCAGGAGCAATCTACCACTGATCCGTAGCCTCAGCCCTTTTTTATTTTGAAATTGTTCAGGTGGGAATGAAGATGATCTCATTCAGCAAGAAGACAGTGTTAGTAAAAATTAAAACTCACTTTCTGATTACAGTCTGACCCAGCAATTCTACTCCTAGGTGTATATAAAAACATCACGGAGGGCAGGAATTTGGCTCAAGTGGTACCGCACCTACGCTGGAAGCACAAGGTTCAATCCCTGATACCACCAAAAAAAGAGAGAGAAAATAACATCACTGTGCATCAATATAAGACAGGTGCACAGCTGTTCGTTACTAGCATCTCTAATAACACACAAGTGGAAAAACTGAAATGTTCAAATGATGACTGAATAAATAAAATCTATATGTTGAAATACTACTTGACAATAAAGAGAAATGATGTACATCAACATAAATGATCGCTGAAAACATTATGTTAAGTGAAGGAAACCAGCAGACAAACCCATATGATTCCATTTACATGAAATGTCTGATGGGCTGGGGGTTTAGCTCAGTGGTTCTGGCGTCTGCCTTGTAAGCACAAGGTCTGGAGTTCAATCCCCAGTAACCACATACCTCAATGCCAGGTGTGGTGACTCACGCCCACCAGCAATCAGTACCACACACCACAGTGCCAGGCACGGTGGCTCACGCCTGTCATCCCAGCACTGGGGAGGCAGAGGCAGGAGGATTGCTGAGTTCGAGGCTTGCCTGGGCTACATAGTAAACTCAGAGCCAGCCTGAACTATGAAGTGAGACCCTGTCTTATTAAAAAGAAAAAAAATCAAGAAAAAGAAAATGAAACAAGAAAAGAAGAAAGAGAAGAAGCAGCAAAAGGCTTTAATCAAACCCAGAGACAAGGAACTCCTTATTTATTCATTTATTTTTTTAAAATTTTTTAAATTTTTTATTTTTATTTTTGTAGGTGCTGGGGATAGAACTCTGGACCTTGTGTTTGCAAGGCAGGTGCTAGAACCACTTGAGCTAAATCCCCAGCTCATTTATTTATTTTTTGCAACAGGGTCTCGCTGTGTAGTTCAGGCTGGCCCTGAGCTCACTGTGTAGCCCAGGCGAGCCTGGAACTCAGCAGTCCTCCTGCCTCTGCCTCCTGAACAGAAGTATCTTGTTCTATAAGTGGTGTGAGAGTGGGGAAAAGAGTGTGGATTTTCCTCCGATACTTTATGGTGTGTGTCTGTTCCCTACAAATTAGGGAGACCTTGTCAAGCACTAGAGATATCAATCCTTTGCTTCT
The DNA here is from genome assembly GCA_004025085.1 of Thryonomys swinderianus. Classification (NCBI taxonomy): domain Eukaryota; kingdom Metazoa; phylum Chordata; class Mammalia; order Rodentia; family Thryonomyidae; genus Thryonomys; species Thryonomys swinderianus. The sequence goes on from PVIC010024741.1 coordinate 14,042, forward strand.
AATGTGTGAACAAATTAATTTTCTGGTTCATTACCCTCTGTTAGCTTTTGTCTATAGTTGATTTTTTCACACAACTCATTTTTGTGATTTTAGATTTCTTCACTTGCTTTTGACCATGGCTTATGAGCATGACTTATGCCTTTGCTTTTAAGGTTTTATAGTCTCTACAGTATCTTTACATGTTTTTTTCTTTTAATTTTTCCATCTTTGCTTCCTTTTGAACTTATTTTTGTACAGAGCATGAAGTAGAGAATTTAGCTTTGATTTCTTCCACATGAAAAGCCAATTACGCCCAAACTTCCTCCACCAATATAAAATAATATTGTCATACAAGCATGGAATATAAAGAGCTTTCTGTAGTGCCTGTTCACTTATCTAAGCGGGCTCTGTGCTGGGGAGAAGATATCTAAGATATTTAAACATATTTAAGAAAGAATCTGAAACTGAAAGTTGAAGAATGGCTAAGAAATTCATGAGTAAAAAAGAATTTTGAGTGAACACTCAACATTAGATGTTAAATCCCTCTATAAAGCCTTTCTCTGCAAGAATATGGTATTTTCCTGGGAACAAATGGAAAAATAAATACAAATTAAATTTTGAAGCTTTCAGTTATGTCCCCTGCTCTCTTACAGGGCCAAGCGCGTATGGCGGCACACACCTCTGCTCCTAGCACGCTGGGAAGCCTCTGACGCAAACTTTAGATAGCAAGTTCGAGTCCAGCCTGGGGAATTTAACAACCAACTGAGATTCTATCTCAAAATAAGAATAATTTCTTAAATGGAGGTAGGGGTGTAGAAGGTTGTCGTTTCAATCCCCATTACCGCCCCCCACATTAACTATTTTTCTCTTTTTCTTTCTTTCTTTCTTTCTTTCTTTCTTTCTTTCTTTCTTTCTTTCTTTCTTTCTTTCTTTCTTTCTTTCTTTCTTTCTTTCTTTCTTTCTTTTTTCTCTTCACATTAACTAGAAGGTAGAAGGATCACCAATTCAAGCCCAACCTGGGCATTTTAGCAGCTAAGCAAGATTCTGTTTAAAAAAAAAAAACGAAAAAACAAAAAAACTAAAAGATAATGCTAAGTTTGGGAGAATCTGGAAACTTTCTGACAGTGCTGGTGGGAACACTTAGAAAGGTCTGTGGTGCGTCAATGGAATTTCTGTTTGGTTCACTGAATCCATTTCTATACACACATCTAAGAGAAGTGGGGTCTTTGGGAAGAGACTAAACCAGGAGGGATTTGCCCTGGGGAGTGAGACCAGCGCCCTGATAAAAGAATTTGAAGAGAGCTGCCTAGACACGAGGACACGGCCACACCCAGGCCTGGGACGCAGAAGGCGAAGACGAACCGAGCCTTCAGCAGACGCTGAATCTGCTGGCCTCTCGCTCTCGGACTTCCCAGCTTCCAGAATGAGGAGCTTGTATTTTTTTATGTGGCCCAGTCTAAGGTGCTTTATTACAGCAGCTGGAGTCGAATAAGATAACTGAAAACGATCTAAACACACATCCAATCTGACACTTTCCACCTTTTAACCAAGATATTTACACGTAGTTGGATAAACTTTTCTCAAAGCACCAGAAAGTAAGTACTTTCCAAGAGGCAAAATGTAGGCTATCAAATAACCCATTATATAAATATTTTAAATATAACCATTTAAAAGTTTAAAATCCATTATTAGTTCAAAAGGCATACAGCCATTTGGTCCCAAGTCAGGCCTTAGTTGGCTGACCTCTAATTTAAACCATTTATATTTAACATGGTGATTGTTATGTTTGTTACCTGGCTAATGTTACTGTATTTTTTTCCTAACTGTCCTTTATTCTCCTTTTCTGCTTTTTTTTTTTTTTTTTGGACTGAGTGTTGAGCCTGGGGGGCACTCTATCACTGAGCTGTATCCTCAGATTTTTATTTTTCATTTTGAGACAGGATCTTACTAAATTCTCCAAGCTGGTCTCAAACTTGCAATCCTCGTATCTCAGACTTCTCCATAACTGGGATCACAGGGATGAACCAGCCCCCTTTTCTGTGTTTTATTTTCCCTGTTTATTTTTAGATTAAATAAACATTAGTTATGATTGCTTTACTTGTTAATTAAATATAATTGGTTGTTTGAGGACATATATTTCCATTTCCCCCTCCCCAATTTTGTTTTCTTCTTTAAGAAAAAAATCATATTTACACATAAAATTATCATATCTGATGCTCTTTTTTATTTTTAATTTATTTGTAAAGATTGTCCTTTTGGGCTGGAGGGTTAGCCCAGTGGTTCCGGTGCCTGCCTCGCTAGCACAAGGTCCTGAGTTCGATCCCTGGAAACCACATACAATGCTAGGTGTGGAGACTCACACCCACCAGCAATCAGTACCACATATCACAGTGCCAGGTGTGGTGGCTCACACCTGTAATCCCAGCACTCGGGAGGCAGAGGCAGGAGGATTGCTGAGTTAAAGGTTTGCCTGGGCTACATAGTGAGCTCAGGGCCAGCCTGGACTACAAAGTGAGACAGTCTCAAAAAAAAAAAAAAAAAAAAAAGATTGTCCTTTTACCTGAAGGACTTTCTGTATCATACCTTATTGTACTGTGAGTCTGTGGGTAGCAGTCTTTTAGCTTTTATATGTCTGAAAAAAGTATTTTTTCCTTCATTTTTTTGAAACATTTTTTCATTTTGACAACAAAATGCATCTTAGAATAAGAGTATATGTTAATTTATTTTATATTCAAATGTTTCTGATTTTGCTTTTATGGAACACTAACAGTGGTGTAATTCAAAGGGTCTTACATTTATATTTGTCAGAGTGAAAGCAATTGATAATATTTCTTTTTAAGGAAGAAAAAGAAAGGTAAAACACCACCATAGGAGAAAGAAAAAAAACTTCTCAACTTTGTATATTGTCCATAAATGTCAAGTAGTTAAAGAGACTTTTTTTTTTTTCTGAGAGAGTCTCATTATATAATTCAGGCTGATCTTGAACTCATTATGTATTCTCAGCTGGCCTTGAATTCAAAGGGACCATTCTTTACAGAAATCTGCTGAGGTTAAACACAAGAAATTATAGAAATTTGTATTTTTAGTGCATTTTATTGCAAAATTAATTCATGTTAGTGATAGATATTTCAATGGTATCAGAGCACAACAGGATGTAAATTTCTACTCAAAATGTCTTACCATCATATAATGATTCCCCATGTGTATTCGGTAACCTGACATGCCTAGGAGCAACACTTCTGAGTTTTCAGGCCCTTGATTTATGCCATTTATCCAGGTGTTAAAGGCATAGAATTGGAGCACTGGACGGGTGTTCAAAAGTATCTGGTCCAAGCTCCAGCTAAATTTGGAAATTTCTTCCACAGCACACATGACAGATGGCCACCTAGTCTCAGCTTGATATTTCTAGCAATGGAAGATTCAAACTCCATGTGACAGATGCTTCGATTTTTGGACACTTCTGGTAATTAGAAATGTACTTCATGTCGTGCTAAAATGAGTCTTCCTCAAATGCCTGTCTACTGCTTCTAGCTCCACTCCAACAGCCACCAAGTCTATCCTTTTTGACACTAGCCACATCTCAGTGGATGAAAACATATATCTTGTCTCCCTCTGTCCCTTGTGAAAGGAAAATGTGAACATTGATTTTTCTATCTCCTGTGCGCTAAACAAGTTCTCTATTATTTTTGTTTTGTTTGTTCGTTTTTTGAGATAGGGTCTTGCTTTGTAGTTCAGGCTGGCCCTGAGCTCACTATGTAGTTCAGGCAAGCCTCAAACTCAGCAATCCTCCTGCCTCTGCCTCCCAAGAGCTGGGATTATAGGTTTGAGCCATCAAGCCCGGCATTTGTGGTATGTGGTACTGATTGCTGGTGGGCGTGAGTCACCACGCCTGATATTGTTGGATGTGGTTACCAAGGATCGAACCAGGGACCTTGCACTTGCTAGGCAGGCGCCAGAACCACTGAGCTAAATCTCTGGCCCTCTCTATTGTTGATAATTAGCCATGATGTGATTTCTTTCTTAATTTGCTATACTTAAAAAAATCTGTAAAATAAAAATTGATAATATTTGCTTCTTACATTCCAACTTCTCCTTGAAGAAACTAATGATAACATTATAATGCATATCTTTCTGTGTATCTGTGATTTATTTTGAGGCAGAGTCTCGCTCACTATGTTGCCCAGACTGGCCTCAAATTCCTAGGTTCAATGATTCTTCTGCCTCAACCACCTCGGTATCTGGAATCCTAGGTGTGTACCCCCACTTCTGACAACTATACTTTATTAAAATCCATACTCAGTCTTTTGTACATATATAAAAATATTATGTGATGAGATAGATGTAGCTTAGTGGCAGGGTATTCTGTGTTCAACTTCCAACACTATAAACACTTTTAAATTTTTTTAAAAAATAGTATGACAGTACTCTGAAAAAGGAGATTGAAGAGGATATCAGAAAATGGAAAGATATCCCTTCTTCTTGGAAAGAACTGATATAGTGAAAATGGTCAGACTTTCAAAATTGTTATGTAGACTCAGTCCAATCCCAACAGTATATCTCACAGAGTTAGAAAAAAATCATAAATTTCATTTGGAATTTTTTTTCTTTTTTTTGGAGACAGGGGCACTCATGTGTTATCCCAGTTCTCAGGAAACTGAAACAGGAGGATGATCATGAGATTGAGGCCAAATTGGGTTACATGGTGAGTTCACGGCCAGTTTGCACTATATTGAGACCTTGTCTCAAGAAAAACCAAACTGGGTGTCATGGTTCATGCCTGTCATCCCAGCACTCGGGAGGCAGAGACAGGAGGATTGCTATGAGTTCGAGGCTAGGCTGGGCTACATAGTGATGAGCTCAGGCCTGAACTACAAAGTGAAACCCTGTCTCAAAAAACTAAAAACAAAACAAAACAAAAACAAAAAATAAAAATAAGTAATAAAAGATAGGATACAGCCAGGAGTAGTGGCATATAGCTGTAATCCCAGCACTAGCAGGCTGATTCAAGAGGATTGCCATAAATTCAAGGCCAGCCTAAAGAAAGAGCGAAAGGAAGAAAGAAAGAAAGAAAGAAAGAAAGAAAGAAAGAAAGAAAGAAAGAAAGAAAGAAAGAAAGAAAGAAAGAAAGAAGGAAGAAGCCAATTGAATGCATGTTCTCACATATAAACAGTTATATATTGACCCTTTTATTTCTATAGAATACATTTGTAGAAGTAGGCTCATAATTTTTCTTTTAAAAACAGGGAGCTCTCCACATGGAAAAAGATGGCTCTCTCTCTGCACTCTATGCACAACAAACTTCATAGAAATGAAAAACACAAATAGCAAGAAAAAATTATATAACCATTAAAATGGCAGAAAATTTTAAAAGCCACAGGTTAGGGTCGTCCTTCTTAGGAAAGCCTGGAAATTTGGAAATTTGTAAGTCATAAAGGAAAAACTATAGACTCAACCATGTGAACATTTAAAATACCAAGGAAAAAAAGTCAAAAGAGAAATGATAGGGAAAAAATAGTTATAAACTATGACAAGTGTAAACATTACTAGTATATAAATAATGAATTCCCATCAATAAGAAATCTATAAACAAATGAGCAAAGGATCAGAAAAAAATTCATTAAAAGATTACAGTTTATGAAGTTTTCATCCTCAGAGGTGGTACAAAAACTACAGACTGCCAAGTCTGCTGGCACATGCCCCACAGTCCTGGCATTCTGGGGGACTGAGGTACAAAGATCACATGTTCAAGACCAGCCTGAACAATTTAGCAGTTTAATGAAAGTTGTCTCTGAATAATAAATGTAAAAAGGACCGGAGATATAGCTCAGTGTGAAGCCCCTGGGTTCAACCCCTAGTACTTCCGAGGAAAAAAAGTGCATGCCGACCCATGGATGGATAAAATGCAAAATGTTGCTAATGTCCAGGGCTGCTGAGTAAAGAGCAGCATGCTCATTCTTCTTTGTTTGTTTTTTGAGCCAGGCTCTCCTTGGTAGTTCAGGCTGGCCCTGAGTTCACTATGTAGCCTAGGCAAGCCTCGAACTCAGCAATCCTCCTGCCTCTGCCTCCCAAGTGCTGGGATGACAGGCGTGAGCCACCACACCGGGCTCTGTGGAGTGTGGTACTGATTGCCTATGTGCGTGAGCCACCGCGCCCAGCATTGTTATGTGGTTCCCAGAAACTGAACTCAGGACCTTGCACTTGTGAGGCAGCCACCGGAACCACTGAACTAAAGCTCCTGCCCTGCATGCTCATTCTAAAAAAAAATAAAATAAATCATCAATTCACCAGTTGTCCTTTCCACCAGACTGTCTGCTGGATGGCCTGTGTTTAGCAACAGCTGCATGAAGCGTGAAACAGCTCGAGTACGAAGCCATGAGCTAGAGTCCTGCTCTTAGTACAGAGGAATAAATGACTCCTCCTTCCGTCCCCTCGATCTCCTGTTACGGACGTGGCTTTCACAATTTAGGGGGGAGGGCAGAGGCAGGAGAAAGAAACATTTTCAAATTGTTTCCTAAAACATTGTTTCAGAGTCTGATTGTGCTGTCTACTTGTACTTCTGCCAGACACGTCTTCCAGCCAAGCACCCTGGGGGAACACGAATAAAATGAAAACAAAACTCTTGTTTCATAATGAAGCCTTTCGTTTTCTTTTCCTCTTTCCTTGTTCGCAAGGAAAGAGGAAGTCACAGGGGAAGTTTTGAAGGGGGATTTTGATCCACATGATGTCCAGAAAGAGCTTGGGTTCACCGGGTTGCACTTACTGTAAAAGGGGGGAACTGTAAGCTAAGAGAGGAGAGACCTCAGAAACCAAAGGATGCAAAAAGGTACAGCAGTTGGTGCTGAGCTCGCTAACAGCTCAGGGGTGTTTCCCCCTCTTGTGGTCCAGCCCCTCCTCTGCACCCTCTCACTTTTCAGTGGAAGGGCCTCTGCGCAGACTCACCTCTAGGTGGCACTGTGCGCAACTGGGTGACCACTCAACTGCGTCAGCTCAAGGCTTTCAACTTCTTCCAACAGATTCCTTTCGGACCTGCTAAATCCTAACTCTGAAACCCACATGCTCAGCTATTTGTAAGAACTACCTTTCTGTCTGTCCGTCTGTCCGTCTGTCCATCATCTATCTGTCTATAACAGTACTGAAGATTGAACCCAGGGCTTTCACTCAGCTAAATCCTCAATCCAGCCCAGCCCACCCCCCACCCCCCCATTCTGACAACAGTGACTACCTTGCTAAATTGCGCAGTCTGGCCCCAAATTGCTTTGGGGTCCCAGAGTGCTGGAATTACAAGCGTGTGCCACCCGCCCACTTTAAGTTTTGCAAGAAATTAAAGAATTTGGGTTTATGAATTGAAGGGTGTTTCACTTTAAATACTTTCTGGAATTGGCCCCTTTCTAATCTATTACTGTAAAATTTACCCTGCTTCCAGGAGTTTTTTTAAAATGTCCATCAGCAGCCAAGCTACAATTTAAGCTTTGTAGTTTTTAGGACAAATATATGGGATGCAGTGTGCTTGGGAAATGGTTTATAAAAAAATAAACGTAGCCAGGTGTGGTGGCTCACACCTGTAATCCCAGCACGGGGAGGCAGAGGCAGGAGGATTGCTGAGTTCGAGGCTTGCCTGGGCTACACAGTGAGCTCAGGGCCAGCCTGAACTACAAACTGAGACCCTGTGTCAAAAAAAAAAAAGTGACTCCAGACAAACTGTGTCAAAACTACTATATCTGCGTACTTCTAGGGATGAATATTAGCAATTGATATTCTAAATAAACATCAGTCACCAGCGTGGGGAACCAAGACTGACCCCTCTCTCCCAGCGAAGGTCCCTGACGCATCCCTTACGGAAAATCCTCGCTCCTTCTCTGCTTACGTGACTCACTTCCTTATTTGATGCCCATTGAATCAATATTACCTAAGTGACTTCTGTTTGTTGTAATCTTATTGGTCCTCAGGGCAGATACCGGAACCAATGAGCTAAATCCCTGGTCCACTGTTTGTTTTTAAGACAAAAGATGTGCTATGTGAGTTGCTTTTTCTAACTTAAAACCTCTGTATTCAGGTTCATTTGCACTGTTGGTCCTTTGTGATAATAAATAAATGGGTTTGAGTGGCAGGTTGGGCGCTTGTCACTAAAAGGTTCGATGGGGGGTTACTCTAGACAGAGAAGGACCCTGCAATCTAGAAACCACCCTGAGGAAAGTTTCTGCTTTCATCAGGAGAATTATCTATTGGAGGGGAGGTTCTCAGATACAGAACGGAAGGGTGATCCAGGAGCTGCTGGGGAAGCACCGACACCCAGTCATAATAAAACAGCTAATTCTGTACCAGCCAAGTTCACGGTCTCACAGCGTTGAGGAAAACAGTTGCAAACCAAAAGGTTAGGAGAGTTTTTATTAGAAATAAAGAGAAGGCAAAAAGGCTCCTGGTTTCCTCGGGAAGGGAATCAGAGAAGTGGAATTTCCACGGGAACCCTCCGTCCCTCCAGAGCTTGTGACGGGCAGCAGAGTGCAGGAGCCACACGGCTGGGTAGGGGCTGCTGATCTCAGGTGGTTCTATGAAGTTAAAAAAAATTTTTTTTGGGGGGGACAGTGTCTCACTTTGTAGTTCAGGCTGGCCCTGAGCTCACTATGTAGCCCAGGCAAGCCTCGAACTCAGCAATCCTCCTGTCTCTGCCTCCCGAGTGCTGGGATGACAGGCGTGAGCCACCACGCCCGGCACTGTGGTGTGTGGCGTTGATTGCTGGTGGGAGTGAGTCTCCACGCCCAGCATTCTATGTGGTTAGCCAGGATCGAACTCAGGACCTTGCGCTTGTGAGGCAGGTGCCGGAACCACTGAGCTAAATCTCCGGCCCTGAAGTTAAAATTTAAAATGGCCAAGCGAACTCACGCTCTGAACCCAGTTACTCAGCCTGTGCACTTTAAAGGAAACAGATTGTAGAGAAAACTGGTTTCCTGGAAACTCAAAAGCTTCGCAGGGAGGGGCTGCGACTCCCTTTCGTAGGGAAGGGCTGCATTCCAGGCTCTGGGAGGAAGTTCTTTCTCAGTCCAAAGTCCTACTTTGCTGTCTACTCATATTTAAATTCTTATCAAGATGGCTGGTCACCAAACTATCTCAGGCTCTGCCCCGTGCGAACTGCCTTACTCATCAGCTAACTGAACTATTTTTTTTCAGCGCCCCACAGAATATCCCATCCTTTTGCCTACAGAGGCATGCCCACTCTTCCGTAGCCACGGGAGGCCTGGCATGATGTTCAGCAGCCTATGGTCAACCTGTGTCATGAATTCCAACATGGGAAGACACCAGAAGGTTCCCTCCTTTCACTTCTAATGCAAGGACCCAAACTGCCTTGGCTTCTTTGGACATACAGTCAGGTGTTGTCACCAAGGGTTCCTGGAAACCAGAGCTTGACTTGGGCCAGATTTCCATGTTGAACAACATTGAATGTGACTGTGTGGACGACAGCCAGCACAGAGAAGTCACACTTGGCTGAATGTGGTGGCACATGCCTGTCATCCCAGCACTCGGGAGGAGAGGCAGGAAGATCACTGAGTCTGAGGCCAGCCTAGGCTCGGTAGAGGTCAAGGCCAGTCTGACTGTCTCAAACACCCCCACCACAGAGGACAGCATTGCTTTCCTGAGCCTAGCTTCTTCCACATGAGTCTGGCACGGAGAAACCTCGGGTGAGCCAGCTCCAGCACAAGTTTCTGAAAGCCTCTCGCACAAGAGCTTGAGCTCCAGTCATGGTACTATAGGTAGGAAAGCTAGTCAGACACGTGGTAGGCAGATAGTTTAGGGCCGGCCCTCGAAAGGCCCACAGGGAGGACAGTCCTAAAGGAGACCTTCACTGAAAATCAACATTATCAAAGGAGACAACGGCCCCGCCCAGGTAAAACCATTGATATCTCTGGGGTGCAGGACTAAGACCTTGACCCACCTAGAAAAGTCTCCTGACTAAAGACCCTATACAGTTGATACTGGACTTGATTTCTCCTAGGATCCTCATCTAGTCGGTATTGCCTAAGCAGTGATACTTGTTGTAATATTGGTTGATCATGGTTTTGTCCATTTTGTGGACAAATGTCCTTGTACCAGTATTATCTAAGCGACTGTATTTGCAATATTACTGCTTGATTTTAATTTTTTCCCACTTTGAACCCGCCCCACCTCGTGGGTGGTGGCTTTGCTCCCTAAATGACCTCTGAGAGGTAAGGGGTTACCCACCTTTCCAGTTTCCCCCTTCTGTCTCTCTTAGGCAGGAGCTTTTCTCTCAATAAAATTTTACTACTCTAACCTCCGCCGTTCATTCCTAAAAATCATTCTTTGGTTGGGAGCTAAGGACCTTGCTGCCCCATATCAGCAAGAGTCACCTATGGGGCCGGAGATTTAGCTCAGTGGTTCCGGCGCCTGCCTCGCAAGCGCAAGGTCCTGAGTTCAATCCCAGTAACCACATACAGTGCTGGGCGTGGTGACTCACACCTGTTATCCCAGCACTCGGGAGGCAGAGGCAGGAGGATTGCTGAGTTCCAGGCTTGCCTGGGCTCCATAGTGAGCTCAGGGCCAGCCTGGACTACAAAGTGAGACCCTGGCCGGGCGTAGTGGTGCACGCCTGTCATCCCAGCACTCGGGAGGCAGAGGCAGGAGGATTGCTGAGTTCCAGGCTTGCCTGGGCTCCATAGTGAGCTCAGGGCCAGCCTGGACTACAAAGTGAGACCCTGGCCGGGCGTAGTGGTGCACGCCTGTCATCCCAGCACTCGGGAGGCAGAGGCAGGAGGATTGCTGAGTTCGAGGCTCACCTGGGCTCCATAGTGAGCTCAGGGCCAGCCTGAAGTACAAAGCAAGACCCTGTCTCAAAAACAAAAACAAAAAAAACCAAAGAGACCCTGTCTCAAAAAAAAAAAAAGAGTCCCCTCTGGCCCGGAGGAGGAGGCCGAGGGCTCCCTGACGAAGCGGGGCTGAGGGTCGGATGCTGTGACCTGGCACTGCAAGCAGCGCGTTCCAGGCTGTGGTTGCCGACGCAGCAGCAGCCCCTGGGAATGAGTCAGAGGTGTCGTTACCAGCCCCCACGCACCAAGGCCTGCTGAATGAGAGGCTCGGGGGGGCCAGGCCCCCAAAATCTGCTTTAACCAGCCTCTCTGGTGACCCTGAAATAGAAACGTGAGAACCACTCCTTCCTCAGTTTTGCCACAGTCCTCAGCATCCTCCTCAAAGCAATTTAACGTGGGCAAGCCTGCGGGCGTAATGACTGAAAGCACTGTTCTGGCCTTGTATTTTCCAGAATACAGAATGTCAGCTACATTGGGCATCAGAAAAAAACACAGAATTAACCACAGCCTCTGTTTAATGTTATTGTTGCAAAGCCCCTAAGTGCTCAGTCAGCAATACGATAAAATGAACTTATGTTATATATACAGAATCTCACATACATAATATTGAGTGAAAACACCCAGATACAAAATGTTGCATCCTCGCTGACCTCATTAGGAATACAAAGGCAGTACAAAAATAATGAGAACTCAGAAGAATGGTTATCTTTTTTTTTTTTTTTTTTTTAAAGACAGAGTCTCGCTTTGTAGTTCAGGCTGGCTCTGAGCTCACTATGTAGCCCAGGCAAGCCTCGAACTCAGCAATCCTCCTGCCTCTGCCTCCCGAGTGCTGGGATGACAGGCGTGAGCCACCACGCCTGGGATTGGTGTATGTGGTGTTGATGGCTGGTGGGCGTGAGTCACCACACCCAGCATTGTATGTGGTTATGGGGGAATCAAACTCAGGACCTTGCGAGGCAGGCGCTGGAACCACTGAGCTAAACTCC
>PVIC010024742.1:0-25810 GCA_004025085.1 Thryonomys swinderianus
TCTCTTTGGCATGAACACCTGTAGATGCAAATGAGTCCTAGAAAGTAGGACAGCTTTTATAGAGTGGAATATTTCTATAGGAAACTTGGTGTGGGAATGTGATGAGGGGAAGGAATAAATATGATACAGAAAGAAAATAAAAGAACATGTATAAAGGGGGGAGGAGGGGGGAGTGGGTAGGGATATGGGTAAAAATGAGTATTAACTTGTGGCATATACTGGTACAAATTTCCCAATGTTATATGTGATTTTGAGATGTATATAAATTGTACCAATAAAGAATTCAATTAAAAAATCACAATATATCCAACACAGTTGATCTACTAATTGCATATTGGCCTCTTAGATAACACGTTTACTGTTTAAATACACATGGGAAAATTTACTAAATATTAGTTCACAAGGAAAAAGTAAATTCCTCAGATAAGAGATAAATGCCACATTTTCATCACAATGCAATAAAATTAGAAACATATAACAAATAGCAATTGAATAAATCCAGCCACTTTTAAATTGAAATGTCTCTCTTTTGAGCTACTAATTGTTAGATCAAAGAAGAAATAAAGTCTGTGATTATAGATTATATAGAAAATAGTGGAAAGGGAAACCTTAGAACCTTAGTTGGCTACACCCTGACCTGTAGTTAGGGAAAACTTCATTAGGAAGATTGTATAGATATGAACTGACAAGGAGGAGTAAAAGAAAAAGGTACCTCAGATTCTGGAAGAAAAATTGACATTAAAATAATTTAGTTCATTAGAAGAAATTAAACTTTGAAAAACTCGATTTAAACTTATTTGTGAAAAACATTAATACAATGAACAAATGTTTAGTTAGTTTTAGCAAGAGAGAAGTAAGCAGGCTCTCCAACTCAGGGATGACAAAGGCCATAATGGATCAAATAATAAAGTAATTCTTGAATTAGCATGAATTTCTTATTTCATATGGTTTCCTTTGTAGTATTAGTTCTGTGTTTTTGTATTTCAGAGATTTTGCTGGCCTATGTTTCTCTGAGGGTTTCTTTCCAATCATTTTGCCTTGGGGGGAGAATATGTTCAGGCCGAATGGAGATCTAACTTTGGCTAATATGTTGGCCCAGGAGCCCTCAGGATAGATGTCTTTGTGTGTGTCACTGACCATAACCGTGTCACATGGCCACTTGGGCTGCGAGCGAAGCCGAGGAGGTGGAAATGCTGAATTGTAGTTTGCCTGGTTGGAGTCCTGTTAGCAGAATAAGGAGGAAGAGGTTATTAGGGTCATCTACTGGGGGCTGTCAGAATACAAAGGCCAGATTGGGATGTAGACTGAGTAACTGGGTCCAAGTTGCGAACTCTGGGGGACAGAGCCACCTACTGATCACAGGCTATTGTTGATGTTCCTGAGTATTATGCAGGTATCCTGTGTTACTTTGGGAGGGGCCCTGGGTGATGGAAATGACATTGACAGTGCTGTTTACATGATGAGCTGGTCTGGTGAAAATAGTACACTATAGGTTTAAAGTAGTTTTTATATTTTTTTAAAAAGTGAGGTGAAATAGGAGTGTCTCGTTCACTATCCCACTAGCATAAATAATTCCCCAAAATACAAGACAAAGCTTGCTGTGGATTTTCTGAGAGGAATTTTAAAGGCTAAGAGTTTCTCCATCTTTTATTTTGATGCGAACAGCAACATTTTATGCCCTTGGATAGCAGAAGAAACGGCTAGCCTGGGTTTAAAAGGAAGCTCTGTGGAATCTCTAAAATGGGTTAAACGTTCCACCACGCATTCAAACCTCAATGTTTTGTTTTTGAATTTGGAATTAATCTATATGTTCTTCTTGTCTGGCTCATAGTACTTAGTAGTTTTTTACTATGGTACCAGTGTTTGTCACTGATATTTATAGATGGTCTATTTCACTTGTGTTTCACTAGTATATTACTGAATGGTGGAAATTTTTTTTTTTTTTTTTTTTTTTTTTGGAGACAGGGTCTTGCTCTGTAGTTCAGGCTGGCCCTGAGCTCACTGTGTAGCCCAGGCAAGCCTCCAACTCAGCAATTCTCCTGCCTCTACCTCCTGGGTGCTGGGGTTACAGGCATGAGCCACCATGCCTGGCTGGAAATTTTTTTTAATAAATTGGGCTTATTGATACATTTTAGGAATGCATTGTTAGCATGTTCATCATTGAGAATTTATAGTTGTACATGATATATCTAGAAACAGCCCAAATGTTCATCAGCTGGAGACTGGATAAGAAAGATGTTTTTTTAAATAAAATGGAATGGAGTATTAGCATAAAGAATGATAAGTTAGAAACTTTTATAGCTAAAAAGATGCACCTTGAGGCCATACTCATAAGTGAAATAAATAGGACACAGATACGTAAATACTATATCATTTCTCTAGTATGAGAAACTGAAGGTGTAAATGAAGTCCAGAATGTACGATAGGCATTGTAAAATAGGAAGAAAGTGTTCGAGGGAAAGGGGAAATGGGAGGAGCAGAGGAAAGCAAAGAAGGGAAGGAAAAAATTGATGGTAAAGGAAGAGAGGGCAGGGGAATGGGAACTTTTGATCTATGGTTAATCACTTCTTATTTCCACAATTTTTGTTCTTTAATTTTGGATGTGTAGAGTTTGTGTGTATTTACAGTTACATGTATAGAGATGACTTAATAATGTGCTTCCTCTTTTTATCGTTCTAAATGAATTGTTTTAGCCCTATTTGACTCAAGGCAAAACAAAAACCAAATCAAACCAAACAAACACAAACACACACTGTGGGCTTTGGTGCCACTTGGGAAATAGCACACCCTGCGTGCCTGTGCAGGGCTGGCCTCTGCTGCAGGTCTCTGAAACGTCACCCAGGCCTTGCCTGAGGGTTTCTGCATCTCTGATCCTCTCTCTGCACCCTTGTCTTGTCCCATCTGGCTTTTCCTCGGCGGCTCATCCTTCGCTTCCTCTTTCCTCCCTTGAAAAGAGTGTTGAAGTGACAGTTCCCTATGGAAGCCGGTGAGGCAGTCATAGCAGCGTCTGGCTTTGGACAGTTTCTGCCCTGGCCGGAGCGAGGTCTTGTCAGTTTTTCCATTCCCGTCCGTCACATTTCCTGCCGGGCACCTGGCTGCTCTGTGGACACCAGCGCTGCGCCTCCCGCTGTCTGGGAGCTGCAGGAGAAGCGCCTGCGACTGAAGGACGGTCCCCAGTCAGCCTTGCAGTTTTCCCCTGGGGGACAGTTTCTTTCTCCTTTTCAGAATGTGTTTATGCGCCACAGCATTTAAAAGTTGGCGGTAACTGCTCATGGTGTGTTGTTGTTCACTGTGTTTCCTTTGGGAAAGTTGCTGTGATCCAGTTTTACAGAAGGTCAACGCAGGCCCCCCCCCCCATTGTTCTCCGTAAGAGAAATCGAAGGCATCATTTTTGGCTCCGCGGTGCGAGGATGGAGAAGTGGCTCCTGTTTCAGAGCACGGGTGGCTCGTGCCGAAAGCATGGGTGGAGCGGCCTTTGGGTCTGGCAAATCCAGACTCCCTGGCACCAGAGGGGCAGCTCTCAGCAAGTGTCTGCTGGCGTCTTCTGGAGACTTCTTGGCATGGAAAAATGATCTTGAACAGCATTCCTCATAGGCCATTCCCCTTAAACAAAACATTTCTTCTTTTTCTCCTTCTCCTCTCCCATGTCTGCGAATTTGAAAGCAAACTTAGTTGCCTTCATGCTGATGGGGTGGCACATCCACGGCACCCTGGCAGTGTGTTTGGCACCTGCTGCAAGAACTCTGCGGGCGCCAGGTGCTCTGGTCAGGGATGCGGTGGACAGAAGAGGAGGGATGACGGCTGGAGAGTGATTGAAACAGATGGCCGAAGTTTGCATTGCAAAAGGTGTATCGCAGTCAAAGACATGTTCCCCTCAGTCCCCTTCAAACACACTGTGTTTCAAACACACTTATCCTATTGTTCTGGGCAATATCTTTTACGTTTTAAAAATGTAAATATTTTAAACACCATCCCGTGTAGAGTAAGCGAATGGATCTGTGTGTGCTACAGAACTTCCAGAGAGCAGCAGGCTGGGAAGTGGACTTGGAAGGACCGTGGGTGGGAGTGTTTGGGGGCAGGAAGAGGGTTTTCCTGGGAGGAAGTTCTGCATGCAGGGTGTTTATTTGGGGGTCCCTGGTATTGACACCCATGAAAGGAAGGGATGAAACAGGCTGGGCAGATGGAGAAGTCAGCCCTGGCCCACCCAGCCAGGACTCTGGAGCACGTCTGCCCTGATCTGGAATAAGATACCAGGCCATTGTCCCCCGCTTTGGCTCCTCATGGGATGTCCATGGGCTCAGGGAGGGTGGGATGCTCTAATTCTTACTGTTTTGCAGCAGTAAGGGAAGTGACCCGGTTTAAGGATGTTTTTCGAGGTCAGCTTTCAGTTTTCTACCAGCACTCCCACCGGGCAGGGGTCTGACGTAGGAGAGATGCCTTCCAGCGCAGAGTCAGTCCCCAGAAAGGCTGAGGGCTGAGGCTGTTTGATAAGTCAGTCCTAAGGCAACACGGGCTTCCTTGGGGTTCTGGACGGCTGTCGATGTGTCACCATAGCAAGAATGGCAGAGCCACCGTGACGAACTGGACTGTGTGGAAAGTGCAGCAGGAGGTAGTGGGAGGGGACAGTGGAGGCAGAAGGGGTGTCCTCTGGGGCTCAGGACTATGCCAGAGTTTGAGCACTAGGACAGGCGGAAATCACGCTTGGAAGGGATGCACCTGGCTCACATGTGCAGGGTGGGAGACAGCAGCAAGGGGTCCAAGGAAGAAAGGTGGCTCCCGACCGGTGTCATAGAAGTGAGTGCAATGGTTAGGGAGAGAGTCCTGACTCACACCTGCATCCTGTCCTAGCTCTCTGCCACCAAATTGACGTTGCTCCTCCTCTCGGGCCTCTGTGTCACATTTGTAAAGATGAGGAGGCTGAAATTTTCCATCCAGCTCTTAAAAGTCTGTGCCCCATGTTAAGGTTACCTATTCATTTGGGCTCTTTAAATTGTGTCCTCAGGAAAAATCCTGAAAGCTAGTGTAATGTAAAGCCAAACTTCTGGAAATTTTGGTTTGGATATTTGTATGTTAATTGGTTCCTCCACTCTTCTGGCCTCCCGGAGCCCCATATTTCCACATAAATTTTGAACCCAGTGGCTTATGGATTCACACTGAACCAGAATCATGTATCAGCTATCACACGCCTGAGAGTTGTGTTTCTTAATCAGTTACAACATATCTAGTAACTTAACCCAACTGCACAGAAAACCGAATCAGCTTTCCTCACTGCACAGAGATGAAATGTCTTCACCTAAGCTTCTGCTTATAGAGCAATGAAAAGAGGATTAACACTGGCAATAAAGAAACGAACCAGTCTGAGCCTAGACTCCACAAGGACTTGAGGAAGATGCATTTCTTTCTCCTGTGTGAGTTCTGTACCCTATCTTGGTATCCTGTCTGTAATCAACAGGGAAGATCATCTAGGGAAGATCAAAAACAAGAACATGAACAAAAGAGATAAGCTCACTGATCTGTTTCCCATATGTTTCAAAGTTATCATTAGAGAAATTGTTCTGTGTTGGAGAAATTTTAATTCCTTGACTGAAAACTTGGCTTTTTCTCCAGATATATTTATTAAGGTATTAAATCTGTGCATGTATTTGTTCAATCAGTTATTGATCTGTGGAGTCATTTAGTGAATATTTTCATTAAATGATACAAATGTTAAGTACCATGGTAATTGCTGGAGGTAGATTGGGAGGCAAAATCAGATAAAAGTCCCCTTTTATGCATCATGCAGTCTAATCAGATAGTCAGCTAGTTTGCTCTGTAATTACAGACTAAAGTAGGGCAAGGTTTCTGTGAGGAGGTAACAATAGACTGAGAACAGAAAGATGAAAACACAGTGGACTAAGTGAAGTAGATGAGGTTGGATTATTGCTTCAAGTCAATGTAACATAATTTCAATGTTATTAAAATTTCAACATCGAAATGATTATAGGCAAAAAGGAAAGCCAAGATAATGACTTGACTAAGAGTTGGAGGTCATCCAGTAATTTACAAGCAGGTGGAGTTATGGTGGCCTGGAATGAAGTCCTAAGTGACAGGGACGTGGATATGATTCTGTTTGGAGGCTTGTTGGCCTGTTTGGAGCTCCTGGCCCTGCAAATCAAACAGAAGGGGCCACACCACATATAGAGCTGCAGGTGTTCATGTTCTTCTCTGATGCAGATTTTTTGTAGTGTGTTCAGGTCTTTTTCAAGAAGGTGAGCAGCCATGCCAAGAGTTTTGCCCTGTTTGATACAGGTCCCAGCATAAACAGAAGACTACATGTAGAAACCTCATGCTTTTCTGTAGTATCTATAATGAATGCAGAAGAAAAAAAGTGTAGAAGTGACAATGCTCTTTTAGGAAATTACTTTCAGTTTTGATCTACTGTCTTGTTCTCATTCATCACCTGACATTAGTATAAGGAAAATGCCCCTTGTCTGAAGGGGAGGAGCAAGAAGCACCTTCCCAATGAGAATTCATACTCTATTTTGAGGAAAAATACCAGCCTAGAATAGATTATTCCTTCTGCAATGGGTAAAAGTCAACAATATGAGAAATGTGAAAATATCCTCTGTCATAAAAGACAATATACTAAGAAGGTAAAGAAAAAATATTTAGAAGTTAATCTATCTCAGGAAATTTTGAATGGCATTTGATTTGGCTGTCAATACAATTGAAGAAATCAAGCAGTGTCTGAAACAACAAAATGAGATGATAGATTTCAAAATGACCAGAAAAGTATAAATTTCCAATAGATAGACGCAATTAATGGTCAGAAAAATGGAAATGCTTATTTGCTTATTGCATATTGTATGCAGGTATTGAATTACTGTGCTGTACTTCACAAAAATATATGAGTATTTTGTGTCAATAAAATAAAGTTAATATATGCCATAGAAGGATTTGGGTGGCTTTAGGAAAAATGAGAAATACAATTGACATTGTAGAATATTTAATCACTGACAGAGTAAAGGAATAAAAGTGGTGAA
The DNA here is from genome assembly GCA_004025085.1 of Thryonomys swinderianus. Lineage (NCBI taxonomy): Eukaryota > Metazoa > Chordata > Mammalia > Rodentia > Thryonomyidae > Thryonomys > Thryonomys swinderianus. The sequence goes on from PVIC010024742.1 coordinate 7,023, forward strand.
AAGATGAGATGAACTATTTTGTTTACATTTCATCTTATGTCTGTAATTTTTGGCTCACCCTTTTATTCATATTCTTTGGTGTGGGATCAGTATTTTGTTTAATTTTGAGATTTTGCTACATAGAACATATTTTGCTTGAATTCACTCTCTTTGAAGGTGTTAAAAGTCTGAATTCTCTTCTAAGAAAATCTCATACTAGGGCCAGAGGGTTGGCTCAGTGGTTCCGGCGCCTGCCTCACAAGCACAAGGTCCTGAGTTCGACCCTGGTAACCACAGACAGTGCTGGGCATGGAGACTCACGCCCACCAGCAATCAATACCACACACCACAGTGCCGGGTGTGTTGGCTCACATCTGTAATCCCAGCACTCAGAAGGCAGAGACAGGAGGATTTCTGAGTTCAAGGCTTGCTTGGGCTACATAGTGAGCTCAGGGCCAGCCTGAACTACAAAGCGAGATCCTGTCTCAAAAAAAAAACAATCCCATACTAGATATTTTCAGCTTATCAAATACATGATTAAATCAAACACATGATTCATTTAGTGTAAATCTATATTGTATTTCCCTGTATCTTTGTGTAGGCAGATATATGTGTTAAATACACAAACTTCCTTTTTTTCAGGAAAAATTTTGGATTACTTTATGACTGTATTTCTAAGTTATTTGCAGCACTGATGTTATTTGTGTAAGTTATTTGTAGTTATTGATGTCTAACAGAAACTTCTGCAGTTATGGACATTTTCTATATTTTTACTAATAACAGTAACCACTAGTCATATGTGCCTAATGAGTACTTGAAATGAGGCCAGTATAAATTCAAAGTAAAAAAACTAACATAGATCATACAATGCTATAGGAGTTACTATAATCCTTTGATAATGGTATATACAGTCTACTATGACTATTACCCCTTTACTACCCAAATTATGATTTGTGCTCAGTGTTTAGAGTTTGCTAACTTTCACCTATCTAGATTCATGACAAGTGGACCCTTCCCCAGCTAATCCCTTGCATTCCCAGGTTAAGAACTGGTTTTCTTCTCTGTTCTCCCAGAACTTATTTCCTACTTGCAGTGAGTTTTCTTTTGTATTCTGTTATGGCTTATATCTAGATGTCCTCTTCAAGCCTCCTGCACTCAAATGTGGGGCATTTGGGAGGTGGCTGGATCCAAGGGGTATGATACTGGACTGGGTTTTGTAACTGTATTAATCTGCTGAGTGGTTTGGCATAGTTGTGAGTGATGGAATTATTAAGGGCTGAAGGTCCACTGTGGGTGTGGGTGGCACCAACCAATAGGCCTGTAGCCTGGATGGAGTATAAAGGGCAAGGAAGGCTCACCACTTGCTGCTTCTTGTCTCCCCTGCTATGGACTGTTCTCCTGTGTCATGCTGCTTTCCTTGGAGAGAGCTGACTATGGACTGAAAACTCTACAAACTGTGAACCAAAATAAATCTCTTCTTTTACTTTTAGTGTTGAATGTTTCATCCCAGCAATAAGGAAGTAAGACATTGCCTAAGTAGATTAACTTTTTTAAGGGCAGTAACTAAAGGGGTTGGTGAATGTTACTGAATGGATAAGTAAATCATAACTTATACTAACTTGTGAGCCCAGGTGAAGCCCCTGGAAGAGGTTCTGAGTCCTGGCCACTGGTTGTTCCTCGCCTAGGCCATTGTCCTCCAACTGTGAAGACACTCAGCTAAACATGTTCAGTCATGGGATTGGGATTTTGCTGTCTGTCTTGCCAGTCTTCAAACCACCAACCTCAGGTAGGCTGACTTGTTCCTGTTTTCTCTCTTCTCTGGAGTGACACAGCCCCTCAACATACTCCAGAAGAGGCACAAGGTGGCCACTCCATGTGGGCGGCTTCCACAGCTGATTTTAGTAACTGTCAAGTAATATTTCTTGTGGGAGTTTGTTTAAAGTCTGTGCCCCTAAAATGTAGTCTGGGTAATATTCTTGATGAGTTGTTGGCACAGAATCTGTTTTTCTATGTGAAAATGGCTAACCACGTATGACAGTAAATCATGAGAAAAAGTCAAAGAAAAACTTTGTAAAACTTTGGTATCATTAAATTTGAAAAACTGTGACTATTCTTTTCCTTGGAAAGAAAAATACATCATGGATTGTCGAATATGAATATGGCTGGAGGAATATTGCCAGAAAGAGCCTCGTGTGATGGTTTGTGGTTGCTAATGGAGCACACGGAGAGTGTTCTGTCGGGGGCTGCCAGGGAGTGCCGAAAAGCCTAATACCTGTGCCGGGCACATGTTACTCCAGTGTGGTGAGTGGAAGTAAAGCAGTTTGCATACTCATGGTTTTACCTGAAGATTGAAGAGTATAACAACACAAAGTTGTTATATTGGTTGAGAATTGTTTGTTTTCATTTTAATTAATATAAATCATCCTGAGCTTAAAAAGCTTGGTTAGTGTATATCACCCTTCTAGGAGGCATCTCTCAGCTTCACCTTCCCAGTGTTTTAGGTGAGATGATTCTTCCTTGTGAGGGACAGTCCCAAGCACGATAAGGTGGTTAGCAGTTTTCCTGAACTCTGACTAGTAATTTTAGTAGCACCCCACCCTTTTCATTTGCAACTACGAAACATCTTCAGGCATTCCAGGGGTACAAAACTGTCTGGCTAAAAAGCAGCCTTCTAGGACATTTGTTGAAATGTGTGGGGCTGGAAGTTAAGGATGTATAGTATCTGGCTGCAGGCCTTGTTCTAGCAGCCTTGAGATGCCCCAGAGCAGTTTCCATAAATAGTGCTTGTTTGAGCAGGAGTTCCAGCCACTGGGCCAGGGTGCTGAGCACGAGTCCATCAGAGGGACCTGCCCTGCTCCAGGATATAAGGACTCGGGGGGTTGGCCTCGGCTGGAGTGATTTATGTATCAGAATAATTAACATGTATACTTGTTTTATGAATAAAACAATTCAGAAAAAGTACAAAGAAAACTGCAAATCACCCTACACAACATTGTCTAGAAATAACTAGAGTTCGTGTTTGGTAGGCAGCATTCTGAACCTTTATACTACAACAGACACATAAACAGGATTTTGGATGGATAAATCCTATGGCTAAATAGGTAAAATTCCCTGGGAATACCATGATTCATACCATTTTATGTGAAAAGTATATCACTTTATGTGAATTTAATACCTAAAGAAAGTAAATGAAAGATTTGCTCAACTTGATGTGAATGTTCCATCCTAGAAGAATAAATTATTTCCTCAAAGATATCTCTAAGTATAGGACAAAATATCATGGAGTGCTGATGTTCTAAAACCTCGTGTTTGAATCTTGGTTAATATTATTTGACTTCTTGAAAATTTTCTTCCATTCACCGTCCAATTACATGTTATGTTCTACAACCCTAACTTTTCCTGTGGTTTATTTGGGGTTCAGTATTTAAATGGATTAAATACTCATCATCTTTCCGCTGGCTCTACAGTCTTGTTTTTAACATTTTAAATCATCGTCTAGCTGGTTGAGTTTCATCAACATCATCATCAAAGAAACGTTGGATTTCCTTTCAACAGTGGAAAATGTGGGTATTTTGGTGTGTGTGTGTGTGTGTGTGGTAAATATACATGACACAAAAATTCTACTGTGTTAACTGTTGTTGAGTGTAGAGTTTGGTGGCATGAAGTACATTCCTACTGTTGTGCTGCTATCACACCATTTATCTTCAGAATGTTTTCTCATCTTGCAAAGCAGAAATTACTTCGTTAAGAAATCACTCCTGGACCTTGCCTCCCCCCATCACTAGGAAGCACCATTCTCCTTCCTGCCCCTGTGAATTTGGCTGCTGTAGGTACTTCCCAAGTGGAATCATACGTATTTGTTCTTTCATGTCATGTCTGGCTTATTTCACCTAGCACCAAGCCTTTGAGATTTATCTATGTGCCAGAATTTAATTCCTTTAAAAATTTCTCTACCTTTACACTATTTTGTTCAACTTTTTATTAGTTGGTAGACATTGGTTTATCTGCGCCATTGGGCTATTATGAATAATGCTGCTATGCAAATGGGTATACAAATGTCTAAATTCCTGCTTTTGATTTTTTTTTTCTTTTTGAGACAGGGTCTCACTTTGTAGTTCAGGCTGGCCCTGAGCTCACTATGCAGCCCAGGTAAACCTCAAACTCAGCAGTCCTCCTGTCTCTGCCTCCCAAGTGCTGGGATTACAGATGTGAGCCACCACGCCTGGCACTGTGGTATGTGGTATACATGCCCAGCATTATATGTGGTTACCGGGGATTGAATTCAGGACCTTGCGCTTGCGAGGTAGGCGCCAGAACCACTGAGCTAACCCTCTGGCCCTTCCTGCTTTTGATTTTTGAAGATATAAAGCCAGAAGTAGAATCGTTGGATCATGCAGTAGTTGTATGTTTGATTTTTGGGGGGACACAGCACTGTTTTCTGCAGTGCCTGCAGCTTTTACATTCTCACCAGCAGCAGGCAAGGATTCTCATTTCCCATGTCTTCATGCATGCTTGCTTTTCCTTGACTTTTACAGCCGTCATTCTTGGCATGAAGTGGCATCTTGCTGCACACCGGAGAGCACAGGCCCCATAGAAACTGGGTGTCCAAAACTTGGTTTTAATTACTGCTATGTTGTGATATGAAGTCCTTTTTTGCAGTACTGGGGATTGAACCTGAGGCCTTAGCACTGAGTTACATCCTAGCCTATTTTTAAATTTTAAGATGGGATCTTATTAAGATGCCCAAGCATGTCTTGACTTTTGATCTTCTCCTTCCCCTTCCCAGAGCTCTGGGATTACAGGCATGTGCCTGGATTAAAAATTCTGTTTTGATTTTTAATTTTCTTTCCTTGAGAAGTCATAAATCTAGATTTTTACATGAAATCATTGTTAAAATACTAGCAAATAATTCTCCCTCCCTCCTGCTCTCTTTTGTTTTCTATCCCATTTATTTGGCACAAAACATTGTTACAGTTCAATAAATCAGACCCGAAGGCCAGATTCCTCCAGGGACCACTGCATTGCTCCTTTATCTTTGTGGATGACCACCGAGGTCACTATGCATCCTGCTGCTACTGGGTCAGGGGGCATCTGGAGCCTTCAGCCTTGGCCCTGGTTCCCCCTACATATACCTGATGCCCAGGTAGTGTGGGTCCTGGGCTCCTGCAGGGCCTCTGGGATGTCCTGGCTGGAGCTGTCTCCCTCAGTCCTTCCTCTCCTGCACTCCTTCCTGGCAGAGTAACTTTTCCAAAGCCAGACTGCCCAAGTGACTCCTACTTATAGAGATTCTGGTGAGCAGGAGGTGACTGTGCCATAAGCATCCGTGTGCCAGTGTCTGTGCACTCTGCTGCTGAAGCCCTGTGCCAGCTGCACCACTGCTGTCCTCTGCGAGTCCAGCCAGGGTGAGCACTGCAGGGCACTAGGGAGGACTGCCTCTTCCCAGTACCTTCTGTGAGGTTCTGGGACTGTGATTCCCATCAAAACCCCTGGCTCTTGGTATGTGCAGCCCAGCATATGCACCCAGGCAGGTTACAGGACTGCATGTCCTCGGCTCCCTGTCCCACCCCGCACCTGACACGATAGTGTGTTTAAAAATACACAAGGGCTGGGATGTAGCTCATTGGCTAGGTGATTGTGTGCTCAAGGCCCTGTGTTCAATCTCCAGCACCTCAAAAAGTAATGAAAATAATCTTACCCCTATCAGAATAGGTTTCATCAAGAACACACACACATCCCACACGCAGACAAATACACACACAAATACACAAATGCTGGCAAGGCTGGTGGGCGAATGAATGAGCTCTTTTACACTGTTCTTGGGAATGTAACACTGGAAATAAGTATGGAGGTTTCTCAGAAAAACTAAAAATATAGTTCCCATTTGATTCACCTGGACCTCTTCTGGCTATCTGCCCAAAGAGTTAAAGCCATCATACTGCTGTGATCCACGCATAACTGTGTTCATAGCCACACAGTCCACAGTAGCCAAGCTCTAGAAACAGCCTAGGTGCCCATCAAGAAAAATGGATGAAGAAAACATGATATACATACATGGTGGAATATTGCATAGCCATAAAGAATGAAATAATGTCATTTGTAGGAAAAGGGTAATGTTAAGTGAAATAAGTCAAACCCAGAAAGTTAATATCACATGGTCTCTTTTTCTTAGGGTAATACATTCTTTTTTATGTATGTATTTACCCATTCCCCATCCTCCCTTTAACCTTCTACCCTCATTTATATGTATACACATATATGTATATATATGTGCTTTGTTTCTGTTTTTTACTTTCTCGGGTCAATTTTTTTCCTTCCCTTCTTTACTTTTCCCATGCCATTTTCTTCCTATTTCACAACAGAGACAAAACAGCAGACTTTTGAGGGATGAGGTAAGGGGAGAGGAAAAAGGAGAGGGGTAATATGTTAGAAAAAGGCTCAAGATATGATATATACATGTACTCATTCCTCAAAACCAATGTAATTATTATGTATTGCAAACATATGTTACAAAAAGAAATTAAGCAACTTCTCTTCATGGCTCGGCAACATGCTTACACTTGAGGAATCATGAGGAAAGGTGTGTCCAGTGTGTGGGGTGTGGCGTGACCAGGATATGGGGACCCAGGGACACCGGGGTGCTTCCTGAGTTGCCAAGGACTTTGCCACTGTGATTTAATTAGGAGCCCACTGGGTAGAAACAGGTGGACCCCATCCTAGCAGGCCCTGACGAGAGGGGTAAGGAGTCTGGATGTTTAGAACAGACTGAGAAGGGAGAGGAGAGCTGGGCTGGGGAGTATTTCTTAGTGGCCTCAGCACACCCTTTAAGGTATGTTGGTATTTAACAGGTCCTGTTGAACTGAACTGTGGAGTTGGTGCGACAGTTTGAGTGCCATTTTTATATCACTTAATTCATATTTTAAAATGTTTTTGTTGTTCCTGACCTGAAGCTAGTATTAACCTAAAGGAATGTATTTACTGTTAACAAAGACCAAGTCGTTGGAGCTCTCCTCAAATAACCTTGTGAGAGCACTGGAATGAACCTTTATTTGATGTCTGGGAAGTAATATCCCAGTGGAACCCATTTTATTTGGGGTTTGTTTTTAATACAGAGCTGTTAATATAGCATTTTCAATAAGTGGCCTTATATGTGAAATCTGTGTTTAATTACTAATGTTTTAGCAAGACTAGCAGAACTGGACTGGTGGTTAGGAACCTGTCAGGAAAATGCTTTAGGATTTAATTTATGCCCAGGATCCAGGCAGGGCAGGTAGGATTGGAGTCTTCATAAGGCTGTGAACACACCTTACAATATCGTTGGCTTTTAGCAAATCCTATTATATAACTGAGCAACCCATATCTATTAAAAAAATTTCATCCAAAATACTTCCTAACTAGATCTTAGGAAAATATGATTTCCTAAGAGATCTTTAAACCTGATAGTTTAACCAAACAACATAGTGTATATTATTTCTTTGGATATGTTTTCATAGGTTTCCCTTTAGTGTTTTTTCCTTTAAAACAGAAGAACTCATATTGAGCATTTACTGCATTCATTGTATAACATTAGAAAATAGAGATGAGCAAAAACACAGGTGCTGGCAGGTAACCTTACATGGGTATTGGGATTGAACCAGGGCTTTCACCCAGACATACATCTCTCAGCCCCACTTCTAAAAAATTTATTTCAATTTTGAGAAAGAGTCCAAGTTACCGAGTTTCCTAGTCTAGACTTAAATGTGTGATTCTCCTGCCTCAATCTCCCAGAATTCCAGAAATACAGCTGTGTACTACCACACCTGGCTGACACTTCCTTACCCCCTCTCCTTTGCCTTCACTCACCTGCCCACACCTGGTTGCCCTGGGCCTGGGCAAATGTTTGTGTAAGGAAATTGCATATGCAGCCTGGGCCCCAAGCATCACTCAGGAGTGTGCCCACCTCAAACAGAAGCCTAGAGTGACAGAAACACGGCTCTGCTTACAGCATAGAGGGGGAAAGAGCAAAAGGCCTCATTGAAACAGAGGATGCCTAGGTCAGGCAGGCACAGGGCAGATGTGTTTGATCCCAGATGGAAAATGCTGCTCTGACTGATGTTGGCCGCACCACTGTATTTGCCTGGATTCTGGGTTGTGAAGTAAAGTGGGGAAAACACAGATGTCTCCCTAGACAAAGGGCTTATGTGGAGTGAGGCCCAAAGGGGTTCTGCGCAGACTCTGCCGTGCATCATACTAAGGCCAGTGCTGGTTCTTGTGAGATGGGGTCAGGGTGTCTGCCAGGTGTGAGAGAGTGCAGGTCAGTGCCGGCAGGCAGGATGCCCCATCTGTGCCCGGGCTGCCTTCTGCGGGACCCAGGCCAGAGCCAGAAGGACGGATGTGGGTTCTTCGGACCCGGACGGAGTTCGGATGACAGCTGACCTCACAAGGTAATTTTAACATGGGATTTAAGTGATCACTTAGGACAGCGCAAAGAGGGGGTTAAGAGAGGGGATTTAAACCGTGGTAACTAACTGATAAATGCACAAGTTGCCTCTTCTGGGTTAGCACAAGGTCAAAGCGGGAGCCTAGTATCCATCAGTTTTGTATCATTGTCACTAGGTCCCTGCCTGGCCTGGCCACAGGGAGGCTGCTGCACCCCTCCCTTCCCGGGGGGGGGGGGCTCACCACCACCACCGCCCAGCAGCAGACTCCACCCTGCCTGGGCCCCTCCCTCCAAGCGGATGGCTTTTGCCTTCTCCAAACCCTGACGTTTGACGATGTGATTAGTATTATTTCCTATCTTTATTGTAACATTAAACTGTGTTCACAGATTCCAAGTCTGATTAGCTGGCTGCTTACTTGGCACAACAGTCTGCTTACTATTTTATGAAAGCAGAAATACGCATCTGTGGCATTCTGGAGATTAGGCAGCAACGTCCAGCACGTTTATCAGTGACCTGGGTGGATGCATGGGAGCTGCAGTGACCGGTGTGGCTCACAGATGGGGTGTGGAGGGCCGAAGGCAGGGCTCAGCGGAGCTCACCAGGCTGGTGTCCTGGGCCAAAACCAACAAGAGGGAGTTCAGTGGTGATTAATGTTAAGTCTTGCGTAAGTACACATGGAGGGAGCTGGCTCTACGGTGTGGTTTGGAAGAAGACACTATCTTGGAGAACAGCACTTGCTGATGTTCATGAGACATTCACCAACTCCATTTGTTGAGGTGCTGTATGATTTGCTTTATGTGTTATTTTATTTAGATCCTGTTTGGGGAATGATCAGCTTGAGGCAGATGGATTTTAGGAAGTTTAAGGAACTTACCCAGATTCAAACTGCTTTTAACCATAGCAGTGTTTCCTCCTTGGTGAGTTACAGCCCATGGTGTGGCTGAAGGTGGAGGGGGAGAGGAAAGGAGGGAGATGGGGAGGAAAATGGAAATGGGAGTAAACTTAGGTACAGTGAGAAGAAGCACAGCCCCGGGGACAGTGGGAGGCCTGTGGTCTTCTGAGAGATGGGTTTATTCTGGACACTGCTTTGTAAGATTAAGAAGTTTCAAATTCAGCTGTGCACAGACTGGACACCGTCAGGGAGGACTGGAGGCTGGGGAGTAGAAGGCTCTGTGCAGATTGGCCCGATCTTGAGTCCTTGAGGAAACTTGAAGAGGGCTCTTCAGGGGAGAGCTTGGTACCCACAGTCCATGGCCAGTTCCAGACTGACCCCCGGCACTTTCTTTTGCCTCAGTGGAGTTGTTTCTGAATGCATGTATTTTGTTGACATGCTGCCGGTATCGAAGGGAAGACTGGATAGCAGGATGGAAATCAGGGCTAGTATTGCTACTCACTGGATAAAGAAGGTAGTGGGTAAAGGGCAGGACTGGTTGGTAGGAAATGACATTGAATTTTCCAATTAAGATCAAAACATTTTAGAAGCTAGGAAGAGGAGGAAGCATTGAGATCCATTTTCTCTCTTTTCTTAGAAAATATTTTACTGGTCCAATCAGAGAAACCAAATGCTTGCATTTTATAACATGCTGATTTTAATTATTTTAGAATCAAGAAGTTTTTTGTAAGTGAAGGGGGAGAAGTTATGGAAAGAAACCTGATTCTAACTATACACTGAACACATGGGATAGGGAGAATAAAAACAAATTAAAACAATATTGCAAAGAACTCTCAACTTCCATTTGGAAATATATATGATGATGTTTTCAACTTTTTGCATTCAGCCTATTGGTATATCATGTGACAAAATGAAAAATCAATTTCAGCTGTGTGTATTTTAAACATTTACCTAAATGATTTGGACTTACCTAAACATCTAGATGAACATATTAAACTGCTGGTTGTATTTTTTGTGAATTAAAACTTTATGTTTTATATTATGTTAGGGTAGGACGGTTGTGTTTGGTGACATTTCAGGGTAGAAAATTGAACTGAACAGTGGTCTAATTAGAATTGTAAATAGTATGGGTTTAATTAGCCCCTATTCTTGCTGACAGATTTGATCAGTTGCCAGATATTTAGCCTTTCCTTTCACTTGACTGTTACTGAAATATTGCCTCTACCAGGACTTCATACTGTGCTATAAATAGGTAGCTTGGCAAGAAGCCATAATACCTGCTAACCCTGGAGATTTGAGTGAAAATTATTGGAAACCCCTCTTTGCTTCCAGTCATTATTTCTTCATTTCAGTTTTGAAGGTCCTTTCTACAGATCTCTCTAATTTAATTTTTTCTTTTTCAGATGGGTGAGGTAATTTGTCTATAGGCTTAAAGAAACTTGTGCAATATGTGCTTCCATCATAGGCTGCAGCTTATTGCACGTCATGGCTTCCTTAATACTTTCCCATCCTCCACCCAAGAACTTAGATACCTGAACTTCCCTGTATGGCGGTAGAATACAATATTGATTTATTTACTTGCTTGTTTGAATGAAGGTATTGTGTATTTTATTTTTTAAAAGATGCTACAAAATTCAGAGAAAAAGAAAAAAAAACTAAAACAAAATGTTAACGTCACTTCAAACTTTTTCACCTGGAGTTAATCACTGTAAGACTTTAATTCTCCTTTCCTTCTGGATATACACATTTACTGGTATTAAAAATTGTATAGGCTTGTGTGAATTGTTGCCTAATGATTGCATTTTAGCAAGACTAGTGTTTACAAAGACATTCCAAGACTCATAGAAGTTCAGAAGGTGCTATTCATGATCACATCATCTGGCTTCATGCAATGCACCATATTTGCTTATGACCTTTTTCTTGGGGTTAGGAGGAAACACATTTGGTTTGTTCTGTGGCTCTCCCCAATAGCATTTGCTACAGTCATGTCTGTTCCATTCGTAGAGACAATTGGATTGTGTCCTTTTCGCCCATACACATATCCTTTGCTGTTACATTTTATATGCACATTTGTATGTCTTTGTCTTTATCTGTAAGTGAAAAGACAGAAAAAGCTTTTTATGATTTTAGTGTATCAAACTTTCCAGTCTTTCCCTTCACAGTTTCTATCCTTGTTGACATAGCTGGGATTGCCTTTCCTGTACTCACTCTATATGACATAACATACAATTTTATAGTATTTTATGGCTCTAGTGTATCAATATAAATTTCTAATAAATCTAGAATTACTTTTGATATGATTTTTTTGGAGGGAGTCTATTTCTGGAATCTCCTTCAAAGGTAATAGATCTGATAACTAATAACTGATTGCTATTTTATATTGTGTTCATGAAGAAAAGTTCCCTCTCATTTTCTGCCCCTTACTTTCTTTCTAAATTGAGATTTAAAAAGCACATGATATGAGATCTGACTTAAGAAATTTTGAAGTCTGGGGGCCGGAGGGTTAGCTCAGTGGTTCCAGCGCCTGCCTCGCAAGCGCAAGGTCCTGAGTTCGATCCCCAGTAACCACATATAATGCTGGGCGTGGAGACACGCCCACCAACAATCAACACCGAATGCCACAATGCTGGACGTGGTGGCTCACGCCTGTCATCCCAGCACTCGGGAGGCAGAGACAGGAGGATTGCTGAGTTCGCGGCGGCTTGCCTGGGCACCATAGTGAGCTCAGGGCCAGCCTGAACTACAAAGCGAGACCCTGACTCAAAAAGCAAAAAAAAAAAAAAAAAAAAAAAGAAATTTTGAAGTCTGTAGCACAGGAGTCTTAACTACAAGCATGATGTAATACAGCAGATCCCTACAACTATTTCATTTTGTGGCCTGACTCTACCTACTTAACAGTTCCTGCGGGAGGTCCTGGCGATCTCCATTCCACTTTCTGGCCTAATGAGCTGGACAACTTTAGACATTTTCTACAATTGGGATTGTGCAGTGTTTGTTCTGTGACCTGCTGTGTTTGATGATTTTTCTTCCCCTTCACATCTAGACCTCAAGAAATGCTCGCTCAGAGGAAGACAGAGAAGGTAACTGGGATGCGTGGGGCGACTGGAGTGACTGCTCTCGGACCTGCGGGGGAGGTGCCTCCTACTCTCTGCGGAGATGCCTGACAGGAAGGTCAGTGGTGGCCGGCCGGCTGGTGTGAGGGTCAGCACCTCCGGATGGGGAGGAGGGGAGACCACTTGACTTGGCCTTGAGATGTACTCTTTTGGCATCTGCTGTGTCTAAATATTAACCTCAAGGTACCATAATGATAAATGGTCCTATCTTCAAGGGTGTGGCCATACCTCATCTACCTGACCCTCACAGGACTCTGGGTGCAAGGCATTGTCTTTGAGGGAGGAAGTCTGGCATATTAAGTTGCTGACTCAGTATTGTAGGGATGTAGGGCAAGATGTCCCCTCTTCTGATGGCTCCCTTTGAGTGGCTGCTATCTTGTTTGATATTTGCTTTTTAAAAAATGATTTTATTGGGACATTTTATACATACAGTATGATCACATTCAACATTGAGAATTTGTACCTATACATGCCACGTCTTGATTGTCATTTTTCCCCTTTGCCCTGCCCTCTCTTCAACCGCCACCCCTTATATACATAAGCTTTGTTTCTTTTTTCATTTTACTATCAAGTTTTTCTTCCCCTTCTTTACTTTTCCCTACCTACCCTTTCCTTCTAACTTTTGCATATTTTCTTCCTATTTCAAATTACCTATCATACATTTGGGCATTCATTGACTCCTTTTGGTTTTTCATAGTAGAGAAAAGATACAGTACTTACGTATCTGTGTCCTATTTATTTCACTTAGGGGCATGTCCTCTAGGTAAATCCATTTGAGTATAAATGACTCAATTTTATCATTCTTTATGGCTGAGTAATATTCTAGTTCCTTAAAAAACACATCTTTATGCTGTCCTGTGTTGATGGGCATTTGGGCTGCAGCTGCTATTTTAATTCACTTCTCATTCACCCACTCTGAGCAACCCATTGAATAACAAAGTAATCCATGGTCTGTTTTCACGTCTTAGGTAAGTTTATGTTAAGTGATGTTTGGTAAAATGCGTTTTATAAATATAAACTTATTTTAAAAGATCCACAACATTATAAGAAGCCTGCACTTAATGTTTTAAAGATAATTATTCATAGGACAGTTTAAACCTGAACCAAAGATTTTACCTTTATTCATGGGTGAGGTAGAGACCCAGGTTAATGGGGCCTGGCATCCTGGTGCCAGGGAGTGGTCTTCAGATGTGGGATGTCGTCAGGTGAAAATTCTGTTGCTAGTTTGTTCCATCAAGGTTGCGGTTTATGGTGCATTCACAGACCAGTACATCCCTCAGTTTCCTTGAGGTGGTGCCGAGCAGGGCAGCTGAGCAACTGGGGGGGGGGGTTGACCGAGAGGTCCTGTTGGTCTATTGAGAAAGGTGTGGTAGGAGCCTCATCCAAGGCAAGCTTCAGGAAATGGCTACAGCAGTGAACCCAGGGGTTAGCCTCAGCAAGACAGGGAGTGGAGAGATGGAAGCCTTTGTCCCTTCTCCTCCCTGGTGAGGTGAGGCAGTGACAGGTGGGCTCTGAGGGCAGCTTTCCTGATGGATATTCACAAGCCTTTGCTCCAGGTCTCCAGCTCCAAACCCTTTGTCCCCTTGGTATAGATGAAGAGTTGACACTCTGAGATGCAACTAAGGCATGTCCTGCCTGCAGACCTGTATTAGTCAGCTTGCCCATTGCTTGGACACGAGGTCTCGATATAGCTTAAAGGAGGACAAGTTTAATATGGCTCCTGGTTCCAGGGGATTCAGTTTACACTTGTCTGGCTCCAAGGAAGGCACATCATAGTGATGGGTGCTGCTTAGTTCACAGTGGCCAGGAACTAGAGCAAGGGAGCAGTGCCAGAGAGGAAGGCCGAGGGACCAGACACAGACACAGACCCCAGGCCATGCCTCCAAGACCCATCTAGACACATGTAACAGTGAGTTCTGTCAGACCCCCTCCCCCCAACTCAGAGCCTGTGGTCATGTTAGTCCTCTCTGCTGGGGTATGTTTACACTGAGAATTTATTTACTACTGGGAAGAAATATGAAAGAAAGGGCTACAGGATTTTTTGTCTTCTAGACAAAAAATTTCAGACAGTGGGAAAAGCAGGTGCTAAGGTCCTGGGATGACAAAGGAAGAAGCTTTTAAAGCTGGAAAGCTGCAAGGACAAGAGAAAACAAAGCAGGCCAATATTGAAGAAAAAGGCAGATTTCTAGGCCAGAGGAATGAGTCAGAAAAAACAAGCATTTTAATTTTTACATCAATAATTCCACTCATTTCTAATTTTCAGTTACTTTCATCGTTTCCTTTTTTTAATTTTTTATTTTTTTATTATTCCTTCTCTTGAAAAGTTCTAAACAGCTTTGAGCGGCACTAGGTGCCCTCCAGAAAGGAGCTCAGGAAACATGCTGAAATCTCATTTTCTGTCATTCTGAAGGGTCACTTACCTCCTTTCTGTTCTCCATCTCCTCTTTCCTGACTACTTCTTGTCTTTTTTGGTTATCTTTTCACTTTGTTTTTTGTTTGTTTGTTTTTTTGAAACAGGGTCTCACTTTGTAGTTCAGGCTGGCCCCAAACTCACTATATAGCCCAGGCTAGCCTTGAACTTGCAGCAGTCCTCCTACCTCTGCCTCCCAAGTGCTGGGATTACACGCATGAGCCACCATGCCTGGCATTGTGGTATGTGGTTACTGAGGATCAAACTTGGGACTTTGAGCTTGCCAGGCAGATGCCAGAACCACTGAACTAAATCCCCAGCCCTATCTTTTCACTTCTATAGAATATATTCCTAAGAGCTTCCCAGGTATCTGAAAATTTCTTTATTTTTTCTTTAAATATGAAGGATGATTTTTCCAAGTGTATGATTATGTAAAAATAATTATTCCCCCCAAAATGTGGAGCTATCACTACATCACTTTCTAATATAAAGTAGTACTTATGGAGAAATAAACAATTCTGAGTAGTCCATTTTTTCTCTTCTCTACAGCAGTATTCAAATGTGCTTTGATAAGGACTGCATTCGATACAACAATTTTAGAAGGACAGCTGTGTTCACTCTATTAATTCTTCCTACCCAAGAAGAAGGGACATCTTTCATTGTCCACTATCTTCTATGATCCCCTTTTCTATATGCTGTAGTTTTCAATATAAAAGTATTTTTATTTCCCTTGTTAGATTGATCCCTAGGTATTTCATTTTTTTTGGACCCTATTGTGAGGGGTGGTGTTGTCCTAATTTCTCTTTCAGTGAATTTGTTATTTGTGTAGAGGAGTGCTGTTGAGTTTTGAGTGTTGACTTTGTATCTAGCTATAGAGAAAAGAATCGTAAAATTCTTTTGTAACCAGAAGAGACCTAGACTAACAAAAGCAATTCTGGGCAACAAAGGAAAGTTGGGGGATCACAACCTCCAGTTTCAGGTTATACTACAAAGCTACCATGATAAAAACATCATGGTGCTGGCAGAAAACAGACCTGAAGATCAGTGGAACAGAATAAAGATGTAGACAAAGCTCCAAACGCACTCAGCCACTTTATCTTTGACAAAGGGGCCAAACCTCTGCACTAGAAGAAAGAGATCCTTTTTAATAAATGGTGCTGGGAAAATTGGTTTTTTGCATGCTGAAGATGAAAACTAGATCCATAATTTTTACCATGCACTAAATTAAAATAGAAATAGATCAAAGATCTAAATATTAAAACAAATACTATATCTGCTTGAAGGTAGAATAGGTAGAACTCTTGAAGATGTAGGTGTAGGCAAAGACTTTATGAAGAAAATTCCATTCACACAGGAAATATCACCAAGAATCAACAACCAAGATCTCATCATATTAAAGTTTTTACATAGCATAAGAAACCACCTACAAAATGAAGATATAACCCCAGAGTGAGGAAATGTTTTTGCCAGCTGTTCCTCAAAGGACTGATACCTAGAATATATAGAGAACTAAAAAAAAAAAATCAGACCTTCAGAATTTAAAGGCCCAGTCCAAAAATGGGCACCTGAAATGAAGAAACACTTCTCAGATGACATAATAGAAATGGCTAATAAATATATGAAAAAACATGTTAATGCCACTAGTCACTTAAGAGATAGATGCAAATTAAAACAACACTGAGATTTTGCCTCATTCCAGAAAGAATATCCCTTATTAAGAAATCAACCAATAACAAATTCTTGCCGGGATATGAGGGAAGAGGAAGTCTTCTCCACTGTTGGTGGGAGTGTAGACTGGTGTAACAATTGTGGAAACCAATGTGGAGATACCTTTAAACCTAAAACTAGAGATTCCATTTGATCCAGCTATTTCCCTTCTTGTTATCTTCCTAGAAGAATTAAAAACATCATAATGCAGTAATAGATGCACACCCATGTTTATAGCAGCACATTTTGTAATAGCTGACTCTCACAAACAGTCCAGATTCCCATCAAACGATGAATGGATAAAGAAGTTTTTTTCTTTTTCTTTTTTAAACACAATGGAGTACTACTTTACCATAAAGAAGGATAAATTTGAGTCACGTCTAGGTAAATAGATACACTTTGAGACTATATTAAGTGAAATTAATTGGACACACATGTTTAAATATGGCATTGTTTTTCTGGTGTAGACACTGAAAGGATAAATAGGACCAAAATGTATTATAGATATTGTGATATAGGAAGAAAATATTCAAATTAGAAGGGAAACAAAGGAGGCAGGAGAAGGAAAGGAATGAAGGGCAAAAGAGAATAGAAGTAAAAGTGTAAAAGATTTTGTGAATCAGGGGAAGAGGGATTGCAAGGAGGGGAGGACAACAGGGGAAAAGAAGAATAAAGATATATCATGTACAGGTATAAATTCCCTGGCTGGGGATTTAGCTCAAGTGGTACTGTGCCTATCTTGGAAGCACAAGGGCCAGAGTTTGATCCCCAGTCCAAAAAAGGTACAAATTCCCTATGAATGTTATCATTTTATACATACCTAAAATGTATCAATAAAATTAATTTTAGAAAATAGGACTTTATTTGAGGTAACAAGGGACTGAACTCATGGTCTTATGCTTGTGAGGCAGGCGGCAGCACCATTGAGCTAAATCCCCAGCCCAAAATTAATGTTTTAAAAAAGAGCATTCATCTGACGAGTGTTCTGAAATCTTATACTACCCGGTCTTGGTGTGGGTCTGTATCCGTTGTACTGGACACCCGATGTACCTATCCACTATGAAGATTCGTTGCCTTCAACCCTAAATTATTTTTTGCATTTTTATTCTTTTCTCTTTTGTTGTTAAAACCCCTACTTTTCACATATTAGATGTAGCCTTCTGTTTGTTCATTTGCTCACTTTATAGGAGATATACCTACTTCCCTGGTTTCTGAGAAAAGGTTCTTTGGGTTCCAACATCCAGGAACCAAATGGAGCAGAAAGCTGGGGCTTCAGCACACATCAATTTGGATTTATCTGCTTTCAGCACAGTAGTACTCTTGCCCTTGAGTGTACGCAGGCATATCTCAGTCCAGAGGCTTCTGTTTCCACCTTGGAATTATAACACACAATCTCTTACTGAGGTAAGAGAGAGAGCTGGGGTCTCACTACTTCTCCTGTAAACTTTCAATGAGGTTCATTGTTTGCTTGTTTGTTTGTTTGTTTGTTTGCGACAGGGTCTCGCTTTGTAGTTCAGGCTGGCTCTGAGCTCACTATGTAGCCCAGGCAAGCCTCGAACTCAGCAGTCCTCCTGTCTCTGCCTCCCGAATGCTGAGATTACAGGCATGAGCCACCATGCCTGGCACTGTGATATGTGACATTGATTGCTGGTGGGCGTGAGTCTCCACACCCAGCATTGTATGTGGTTTCCAGGGATCGAACTCAGGACCTTGCGCTTACAAGGCAGGCGCCAGAACCACTGAGCTAATCCTCCAGCCTAGAGGTTCATTGTTTTGATCCCAGCTTTATCCCACTTTCAGAAAGGTCTGATGTACCACTTCCAGAGTTTTATGTGAGTTATGAAGAGCAAACTGAGTTGTTACTATTATTCCCCCATGCCAGCTCCGGGCCTGCCTATTTTTTTTAGTTTGTGAAGTCCAAAGATACACTTAATATGAAATATACAATTCAAATAACTCTAACTATTACAGAAATTGAATTTGTAAGTAAAATCTCAGGCCCAGATGGTTTTACTGGCCAAGTCTATCAGGCATTTATAGAAGAATTTATAAAATTCCATATAATTTGTTCCAGAAAATATAACAGGAGGGGAGAATTCCCAACTCACTTTATGAATCTAGTATGACTATAATCCCAAAGTCAGAGAACAGCTAAACACAAAACAAAATGAAAGGCCAAAGTATCTCCTGACTATAGAGATAAATATTAAGAAAATAGTATCAGCTACTATCCAGATATATAGAACTGTATGTGAGAATCCAGGGAGATT
>PVIC010024743.1:0-25817 GCA_004025085.1 Thryonomys swinderianus
TTCCTTCTGACCGCCAGCTACTTGGTTTACACTTCCCACCTTCTGTGGCTTTGGGCTTTGTGGACCTCAAAGTGGGCCTCCAGTTTCTGCCTCCAAAATGAAGTGATGTGCTGGTGGCCTGGCAGTGTCTGTGGCTACAGGCCTCGGGACTCACCTGGAGCCTACAGTAGCACAGGACAGCGATGATGCAGAGGAGGATCACTGTAGCAAGGATTCCACCGGTGATCACAACTGTTCCCGCTGTCATCCGCCCGACGCCCCATCAAACTCTGCAAAGATGGGGGAGGTGATGGGGGGGGTGAAGAGCAGCATGAGGAACTCAGTACAGCTGAAGCAGGGGGACCTGACAGCAGCAGGGGCTGGGAAGGCTCTGCCCGCAGGGCTTCCTGAGTTGAGGACTGGCTGTGCCTGGGGTCTAGCCCAAGCCAGGGTGGAGTCAGGGGCTATAGCTGCCAGAAGGAAGAGAGGAGACAGGGCTAATTCTGCTCCCTTTTCTGCCTAGTGTCAGAGGTTCTCATTGCTTTTCTCTTTTAGTCCTCTTCATGTCCTTTCTTCTCACTTTTCATCTTTCTTTTTCTTCCCCATCCTGAGGTGCTAAGACATGGAGAATATAGTATGTTGGTTCACGAACTTAATTCTTTCCACAATTCTGGTCACAAACTGAAATTGATAAGAACCCAATCAATTTCAGTAGTTAGGTTCAGTGTTAACCTTACAGGGAAATTTGATTCAGTCCTCATCCGGTTTGGTCTGTGACCAGAATAGTGGACAGAATTAAGTTCACGAGCCAAGGCACAGCTGTACTAGAATGCTGGCCTCAGCACTGAGGGGTTCACCTGCAGGGGCCGTCATGCTAGGACTCTCCCACTGTGTTCTCTCATGAACCCTCACAGTGATCTTCTGGGATAGCTGCAATTACCTGACTCTGCTTAGAGAGAGCTGAGGCTTTGATGAATCTGGCTGGTGTTCCACCCAGCCTGGCTTTTCACCCAGCCTGGCTCCTACCAAAGGCCCATGCTCTTTATCACGGTTCTTCTAGGCACATATGGCAGTGGTCCCCAATCCCTCAGGCCCAGCGACAGAGCACAAGACCCAGAACTTGGAAACTCTGCCTGGTTCTGACGTGGCTCACTCACGGATTCCTTCAGTGGTGTCTCTCCTCTCCTCAGATCCTCACAGAAAAGAGCATCCTGGCTCCTAGAAGGCTGTGGCCAGGCTATGGACACTGATTCCACTGATGGGGCTGAATGAATAGGATGGAGGCAAGCTCTGGTGGGAGGATATCCAGGTCAGTGAATGGGGATTTCTGAGCCTTTCAGACACATGGGGACCAAAGGAAAGGACATTGGGGCGTGGCATCCTGAGAATGGAAGTAAGACTGTGAACACTTATGTTTAATAACGGGAGCAGCGACCTAAAAGACAACAGAGAGACGAAGGCGCTGGAAGGAGAGCGCTGTTACCTGCTGAGAAAGGCCTGAAGGGTTAGTTTATTCCCTAATCTCGCCCTGTTCTCATCTTGCTCTCCTCATCAGTAAGCCTGTGGAGCCTGAGCCCAAGCCTCCAGCTGTGTCCTCAGCTGCTCATAGACATCTCATTTGGATGTCCCACTCTCACCTCGAGTTCAGTTAAGGCAGGCTGGGGACATCACTCTGCTCATCCGGTTTGGTTTGTGACCAGAACTGTGGAAAGAGTTAAGTTCACAAGCCGAGGCAGTGAGTTGGGCAACCTGCCTCTGAGCTGTCTGTCCACATGGCTTCAGTGAGCTTCCCGGAGGGCGAGTCAGGGATGGACCCCGTACTTTGCTTATCCAGCTGTGCACCTTGTGTGTTCACCTGGTGGAAGGGCACATCTCCCTTCATCTGAAGACCCCATGTTGTGCGTCTAGAAGGCTCTATCCATGAAACCTAATTCACTCAGAGGTGCTGTGCTTGCTGCTACCGTGTGCTCTGTGGACCAGTAACATGGGCATCCCTGGGTCTGTGCTAGAAATGTGGCATCTCGGAGCCCACCGTTGGCTAATTTGTTAGAACCTGAATTTTAACAAGGTCTCAGGTTACTCATTTGCACATTAGCTTGGCCAGGTCATAGGACGCACCTTTGTTACTTAGACTTTTAAGTCCTCAAATCCTTTGTCTTCCACCAGTCTGTTCTCTATGCTGACAGCATCCCAGGGCTGCACTGGTACAGTAGGCTTTCTAACTTACTTATTTATCTTAAGATAAATAAAATGTCTTCATAGGGATGGGGAGCAATGGCCATGACACACGGTATACAGTAGTACTAACCCAAGGACACCAAGTCTAGGCCACTGTTTCATTATACTTGTTACAAACATTTTCAAATATATGAGCATTAAATAAATGTGTCTGAGCATCCTTCCGTCCACCAAAGTTTGGCTTCTCGTCATGTCCCTGTGCCTCAGTCTGTGCCAGTCCCTGCCTGGATACAGTCATGAAGCGTACATTCATATGGACACAGCTTTGAAGACTTTGCCCTTCCTCCCTCCCTCTCCTACACATCATCCATGTATCTTTCTCTGCACATCTTTCATTGTCTCCTAGGTGACACTTCTAGTTCTTAAACTTATAGCTTAGTGATGGAAACACCCTCAGCACACCCTATGACACAGCATAAGAGGTACAGCCACACCACAAACCAGAGCCATGGGACACTACGGAAGGGCAACTAATTCCTGGAGATGTTCCCCAGCAGGTTCACAGCTGAGCTGAGTCCTACAACCTGATTAGGAGACAAGGTGGGGAGGGGGGTGGAAGGGCTCCAGAACCTCACTGCTGGGCTAGGCCAGGGGTTGGTGTGAAGCTGGAGAGGCTACCAGACAAGGCAGGGAATTGGGATTTAACTCTGGAGGACAGGAGTTCCTGAGAGATTTTTGTAGGAGAGAGCACAACCCCTCTTTCTCCACCTGTTCAACTCCCCCCCATCCTCAGAGGGCCTGAGAAGCTGCCTTGAGTGCCCCATCCCTGAAGCTGTCTCCCAACTCTGGCTCTACGATAATGCCTTTCCGTGCGCCACTCTCCAAATCCTGGCTTAGTGCGATGCTAGTGAACTTTTCATGTGGGGGAATATCTTGACTCCACTACATGATAAATCCTTTGAAAACAGGTGTCATATGTTATACAGTTTCCCTGTAGCTGTGCTGGTACTTAGGCGGTGCTCCTCAGAAATTGGGTGACCATTTCATTGTGCGTCTTGTCTCAGGCCTGGCAGTGTGACTCTCCTGGGCCACAGGGAGGCAGCAGATCATCCCTCAGCTCAATCTCGTCTGCAGATTTAACTAGGGATCTCTGATAAGACTAGTCTGACTTTGCTTAGAGGCAAGGTGGGTCACGCTTTGGGGTTCCCCAGGGCATCTGTGGGAGGAAAGTCAATCTCAGATGTTATTTCATTCCAACATCACTTCATTCTTCCCCATTTCCCTTCAGGTTCCCCTCTGAGGGCTGTTTAGGACACAGCCTGTGGCATGACCTGCAGCAGTGACCTAGCCTCTGGAATAAGCCCATCCTGTTGTCATTGTTATTAATTTTATTTAATTTTAAGGTGGTGTATTTGCATACACCAATGAAAACAATTTACTAGACAAGTGGGCAGACACTTAAAGAGTGTCTCATATCCCATCAGCAGAGCACAACCAGGTTTCGAAATTTAAATTTACAATTCAAAGACAAGGTTAAAATCACAAATCATCTTCAGAACATGCTGAAGATGTTTTCTGTAGTTCCTTTGCACAGAGTTCTTTCCCTCAAGGTATATAAGGAACACTCTAAATGTTAACAGGTCTGTATTTTGTAACAAAATAACAACTTTAAAATCTGGAAAAATACATTACCTTCAAGTAGACAGACTGGTTTGCATATCCTTTTTGGAATTATAGCAGATAAAGCATATTGGAAGCATTCAGAATATAATAACCACATATTTAAAGAAAGGTTCTGATAAAAATTATATAACAACCATGTTCCTATAGCATCCTGGGCTAATTTATAATGCCAAAAATAATATAACATGGTTCAAAACTCTGACTTTTGGGCCGGAGATTTAGCTCAGTGGTTCCACTGCCTGCCTAGCAAGCACGAGGTCCCTGGTTTGATTCCCAGTAACCACATACAACAATACCAGATTGGTGACTCATGCCCACCAGCAATCAGTACCACATGCCACAGTGTGGGCGTGGTGGTTCACACCTGTGGTCCCAGCACTTGGGAGGCAGAGGCAGGAGGATTGCTGAGTTTGAGGCTTGCCTCCGCTACAAGGTAAGCCCAGGGAGCCTGAACTATACAGCGAGGCCCTGTCTCAAAAAAAAAGAAAGAAAAACAAAAAACACTCATTTTGCTATTCACTTCAGATTACAGAGTAAGATAAATAAAATGTCTTTATAGGGATGGGGAGCATTGGCCATGACAAACAGTATACAGTAGTACTAACCCAAGGACACCAAGTCTAGGCCACTGTTTCATTATACTACAAACAAACATCTTCAAATATATGGGCATTAAGTAACTGTGTAAGATCTTCCATACTGACACTAGAATATAAAAATTACTCCTTAATTTCTCCAAGCCTGTTTTAGAAGATAAGGAATTATGAAGAAGCCGTTTAAGAACACCTCCTTCCTCCCTGCCATCTGTGCCCAGCCTTCCTTTTTCCGCGCAGGCTGAGCAGTGCAGTGACCCAGAAATGGGCAGCATGGCATGCCGAAGGCCACAGGCTCCCATTTAAGCTCAGCTGTGCCACTCAGTGGCCGCCCATCTTGGAAACTGACCTTCTAAAACTGATCTTAACAAAAAAATCAGGTTGCAATTATGATTGTGAGAAAAAACTAAGAAGTAGCAAAGAGCCTCTCATAAACTTTAAAAGTCTTACAAAACATGGCTATTTGTGAGGAAAAAGAAGGCCAAGCAGCATAGCTGTTGAAGTCTATTTCTAAAATCACAAGCCAGGAAGGTACACATAAAATGCGTAAAATGAACTAGCCTCATCCAATCCTTTCTTCCTGAGGGCTCAGTACTAACAGCATTTAAATTCTCACATTCGGGGCCTCAGTATTACTTCAGGGGCCTAGTTTTCTTTTTGCAGTTAGATGCAAGTGATACCAGTAACTTCCTAAACCTGAAGAGCACCTTACAGTTTACCAAGTGTTTCTAATTATTATCCTTCCTGTGGCGAGCAAACTTTAAGATAGTCCCCAATGACCCCCACTTCCTGGCGGTCATCCCTGTGTACTCCTCTCTTCTTGAGTGTGTATATGACCTTTGTGTGGACGCTGAGTGGTAGAATACAGCACTAAAAATGGGAGACCACTTCTCTACCTTCCCTCTTGCTAGCCAGCTCTCTTGCTGGCTTTGACGCAGCAACCTGCCATATTGTGGAGTCCCCTATGACTAGGAACTGAAGGTGTCCTCTGGTTCCCAGGTAGGAACAGAGACCTCAGCCCAATGACTCAGAAGGAACAGAATAGTAATATAAGTGAGAGTGGAAGCAAATCCATTTCCATCCGTCCTTTTGCATGTTTTGATGAAACTGCATCTTCAGTCCAAAGCTGAACTGCAGTCCAATGACAGACCCCGAAGCAGTAGATTCTGCTGCCCATGTCGGGACTCCTGACTCAGAGAAGCTCTGAGATGATAAGTACACACGATCGGTGCTAAATTTGTTATACAGTAAGAAGTAACATACACCCAAAGCTTACATAAATCCTGCAGCACAGAGGGGAAGCCAGACCACTAAATGAACTGCCTAATGTCACAGAAGAACAAAGTTTTGAGCCAGAACCCCAGGGCTAGTGCTTTGGAGTTCCTATCATATATGTTCCTTCTTCTGGAACCTTTTGAGACAGAGAAAGAGATCCCTATGTTCCTCTCCATGTCCTAGAAGTTCTGGGGCAAAATGACTAAGTGGTGGCCAACTCAGGGGCTGGGTGGCTCAAGGGGACAAGGCTAATGTCCATGAAAGAGTACTGAGGGCCTTCCCTCTGAGGCCAGGACTATCTGGCTCCCTTCCCACCCCTATTCTTCCCTACTCTGGGCCCAGACACCTCCTTCTAAGAGAAAGCCAGTTGGCCCCCTGCCTTACACTTACGCGAAACAGCTGGAGCAGCGGTGGCTCAGTCACGAAGGCTGTGCCTGAGCAGACAGCAGTTGGGGGTGCGTCATGGCCAAAGGCATCAGTCTCTGCCAAAGAAAAGAGAAGGCTGGTGTGAGCTGGACTGGAGGACTAGCTGGAGCTGAAGCAGTCACCAGGTTGTGACTTCAGAACTCTAGGGTCGAGGTCTCCAAAGGGCTGCTTCTCTTCTTGTCTTCTGTGGTTGCCTTGACCTGTAAGCTTCCCCTCTAAGAACCTGGGGAAAGACTTGTAAGGTCACGTCTGGTCCTAACCTCAGCTCCTTCCCTTAGTGCCGCTGTTAGGAATCCTAAGGCAGCAGTAGCATTCTAGTCAAGAGCGCAGAGGCTCAGTGGGGAAGGGAGCCCCCTTCAGTCTTCACACTCCCGTAAAGAGCTCAGACCATCCTTGGTTGCCCGCATGACTGGCCCCACATACCTTTTTCCCATCCCATTCTCCACTGATCCCTGGGCTTGTTTGTTTCTTCCCATGCTCAGAGTTGCATATCCCTTTATCTGATATTCTGACTTCCTCCAGGCCAGACATGCCAAGTGGCTAGTCAGATGAGTAAGTTCAAGTTGACTTGCTTATAGAAGAAGGGGAGGCAGGACCCCACTGAGAAATCTAGGAAGCTAGTGTCAGCTAATTATGAGGTCTCTTTAATATCCCTTCAATATCCATTCACTGAGGAGAGTCTGGGCGGTGCAGGGGATTGGGGAGGAGAGACAGGATACTATGTGATGTGGCAGTTGTCTTGAGAAGAAAACCCTGGCTGTTTGTATTGAGAAGGGGACTGGTCATTGACTACAGACACAGAGCCACCTTCTGAAAGGACAGGTCAAAGGACAGGCAGTGCCTCAAGGATCAGGGTGTTTCTGGGCCAGCAGGTCTCAGGTGCAGAGCTCAGGAGAGGTTGTAAAGGAAGCAGGTGATCTATCATGTGGTCCTGTCAGCATATTCACTTTCCCTCTCCATCTAGGCCTTTGTCTATCTCCTGGCTCCTGTGCTCTCCATTCCCAGGATTCCTCTTCTCAAAGAAGCTGTCACTCTCACTGAACTGCAGTCCTGTGTGTATGGAGGTTAGAGCAGAGTTCTTCCTGTCCAGGTTATAAGATTCTGAAAGTTAGGAGTCAGAAAACTAAAGGAAATTGGGGGCAGGTCCCTGGCCTGAGCTATGTGCAAACTACACAGGTGGAATGTTAAGAACATGTTTCAGGATTCCCGTCTGCCCATTAAATACAGGTGGGTCAATAATTAGGTGGTAATTTGGTGAACAGGTTTCCTTGGCGAGAGCTATGGATCCTTCCCTCCAACCCCCAAGGGTGAAAAGGGCCATGGCTGACTTGAGTCTGTCTCAAGTACCATCCAGTGGTACAAGTAAGAAGAGGCTGGAGGTGCCCACCAGCTCCCCTGGGGTTAAGTAAGAATTTACATGGGATGCTGTGCTTCAGAAGAGAATTTCAGAAGACCTTCCTCACCCAAATTCACAAAAGCAAGAGCTAGTTTAAATTCCTCCCAGATCTTTAACCAATAAGATGCCACAGTTTCTATCCTGGCAGGAAGTGGAACAGCTCTGAAGGGGGGGGGGGCGGTGGTACAAGGGAAAATAAACAGCGCAAAGCAATGAATGCAGCTTGGCTCACTTCTCAAGTGCTTCCAGCCTGAGCCACATCCAAGCTGGAGGAAAGGAGATGAGTAACACTGCCAGACTGGGAGTGTATTGATTATTAGTCATGATTAGAATCCTAATTTCTGAGTTAAGACTGCATGCATAATTTAATATGAGTAACAATCACCTAAGACAAACTACAAAGCAAAACAAAACAGTATGGCTGACCCAAATTTTTTCGTATGGTAGAGGAAGATTTGTCCCATTGAACGCCTTCGGAAGCAAAAGGATGCTCAAGGAAAAAAGTTGTTTTTTAAGCACAAACCATCCAACAAACTTGTTTAACATATCAGTTACTTATAGAAAAAATGATTCAGGGAAACAGAAGGACTGTAAGATATCTGACCCAATACCTCTTATTTTCTTATTGAAGAGGAGAAATGGAGCTGGAGAGACACTGGGATTGCAGCGTGGTGACCCCAGGGTACTGTCTCTCCTTCCAGAAGGTCTACCACTATCTCAGCTAAAGCGTCCCATGAAACAGAATCTCTCCAGTTGGCTCGGTGGAAGCAGTCACCTGAACCACAAGTTACAAAGCAGAGACTGCACATCCCCTAAAGCAGCGCCTACAGTGATGGGGCTCGGCAATCTGTGTTGTTAATAGGCTTGCACTTTAGCATCTAGCCCTTTCGGGAAATAATGCCAAAAGAAAGGTATGCAGGAGGATTTCATCTCTAGGCAGCAAGGGTAGTGCTATAGGATGCTGGTGACTTTGTGGAGCCTGTAACATCATCTGCTGCCCATGACAAGAACTCTGGGTTCTGTGTCTTTGAGGCAGATGGGCCTGAGTCACGATGAAGAGGGAAGTCTATGAAGAGCCTAAGGCACGGTGTCCTGGGGGGATGGAGCCAATGAAGGAGTCAGGATGGGAGGGCCTTATAGGCTGCCTTCTAGCAGAGACTGGGAAGGGACTTTAAAAGCCACCTCAATAGAACAGTTCCTATTCTGTTTGGCCAGGAGACCTTCTTTCCCTGGAGGGTCCCCAGCCTTCAGAGACTTCAAACTCCAGTGGCTGCTGTAGTTAGCTCACTGTCTAGGCTGTGTGCTGGCAGGAAATGCCAGCCGCAGCTGGTACCTGCCCGTGTAATTAAGGATCACTGCCTCCTGCTCTTTGCTCATCTTCCTTAGGAACAAAAGCTAATTGAGTGGAACCTAAGCATCAGCCAATCTCAAGTTTTTTTCCTGTGCAATTAAGCCTTCTCCAATCATTTATTGTGAAATTGACACACCAGGTTAGCAGCTCTAAGAAGAAACTTTCCCTTCATTACCTGTCTTCCTGGGCTGCAATCCTCAGGCAAGTCTGGCAGAGGGTAATACAGGAAAAGTATCTCTTTACTTTTGATTTTATTTGTGCCCATTTCAAAGCTCTGGCTCCAAGGATAGGAAGAGTCAATCACTACAGGAATATCTGCCGTAGAGGCAACTGTAATAACACACAAGTGTGCACTGTTTGAGGAGGTACAGGGCTTCTTGAAAGTCATCTAGATACAAAGATGTTAACATAATAATGGCCATGGCAGGAAGTGTTACAAAACAGGCAACCCCCAAAGGCTAACAAGGGACAGAGGTGAGAAAAGTAGCTGAGCAGGGTCATCTGGTTAGGTGAGGTCCCCCGCAGACAACCAACTTGAACATCTGTTTATCCCTTCACAAGAGCTAAAGCACATCAGGTGAGAGACCAAGTACCTACTTACAATGAACTCTCGAGTTATGACCAGCCTGATATATGAACAGTTTGGGTCACAACTGGACTTTTAGTTTTAACTTACAAACAGAGTCTTAATAAATATCTAACCTTTCAATGCCCAGATGATGTCACACACCAAGAATCAAGAGCTTTCAGGAAACCAACACCTCAACTAAACTCAAAATATAGACTGGTAGTAATCAGTATGGAGACCTCTATGATACAGAATTTAAGAAAAATTCAACTATCTTGAAGAAAACAGAAATGTTTCAATACTCTAGCAGAGAGAGTTAAACAGATGGAAGCAATTGAAAACAAGCAAAACAGACTTGGGAGTGCCGGAATATGACTCTAATTCTCACACTTTGGAAGGTTGAGGCAGACAGATGGCAAGTTCAAACCTAGCCTGGGCAATTTAGTGACTCAACAAGACCCTGTTTCAAAATAAAACATTTTTAAAGAAGTGGGGGTGTAGCACAGCATTAAGGCCCTGTGTTTAATCCCAATACTGGAAAAAATAATTCAAAATGTAGGAAGGATAAGAGTGTAAATATAGAGTACTGGTATTCATTGCCCCTCTCTTTTTATTTTTTGATAGCTTTATGATCAATATTAAGTTGCTATCATTTTAAAATAGCTAATTAAGACTGAAAGATGTTTTTATAAGCCTTATCATAAGAATATAACAAAGAGCTATACTAGAAAAAACAAAAATTGTATGGAAGGAATCAAAACATACTAATACAGTAAATCAGTAACAAAGGAAGACCATAAGAAATGAAGAACTACAACAGAATTATAAGTGCAATTAATGGATGTGATACAACCTTACCTATCCATAACTATCTTGAATATAAATGGATTACATTCTCCAGTTAAGTGACAGAATAAGTGGATGAAAAAATAAGATCTAGCTATATATTGTCTTGAAGGAATTTCATGTTTGAAGACACACATAGACTAAAAGTAAAGGGATAGAATAAGATGCTTCACGCAAATAGAATCCAGAAGAAAGTAGTAGCCATGCTTTATCACACTGAAATGAAAAGCAGTAAAAAGAGGCATCATCAGTTCAGCAGGAAGAAATATCAGTTCAAAATATATATGCACCCAATATTAGAGCACCCTAAAGTACAAAGCAAATATTAATAGACTTAAAGGGAGAGAGAGACTCCAATACAAGAATAGCTGAGGATTTTTTTAACATCTCACTTTCAGTATTAGACTAATCATACAGACAGAAAATCAGAAAAACAAAAAAAACCAAAAAACCAGCAGAGTTAAACTGTACCCTAGAGCAAATTATCTTAACAAAATTCTACACCAACATGCCATCCAACAACTTCCTAATACACATCTTTCTCATTACCACATGGAATCTTCTCTAGTATAGATCATATGATAGAATGCAAAATAAATTTTAATAAATTTTTAAAAACTGAAATATTGGGCCGGAGGGTTAGCTCAGTGGTTCCGGCGCCTGCCTTGCAAGCGCAAGGTCCTGAGTTCAATCCCTGGTAACCACATATAATGCTGGGCGTGGAGACTCACGCCCACCAACAATCAATACCGCATACCACAGTGCCCAGCGTGGTGGCTCACGCCTGTCATCCCAGCACTCAGGAGGCAGAGACAAGAGGATTGCTGAGTTCGCGGTGGCTTGCCTGGGCTCCATAGTGAGCTCAGGGCCAGCCTGAACTACAAAGCGAGACCCTGTCTCAAAAAACAAACAAAAAAATGAGCCCTTGCATACTATGGGTGAAAATGGAAATTAATACAGCCATTATGGAAAACAGTGTGGAGGTTCCTCAAAGAATTAAAAATAGAAACTGTATGATTCAGCAATTCCACTACTGCACATAGACAAAATGAAATGAAGTTAGTATGCCAGACGGACAGCTGTACTCCTATGTTTATTGCAGCAGAATGTACAATAGTCAAGAAATTGGAACAATTTAGTGCTGCAGTAGGTAAAGAAAATGTGGTACATATATACAACAGAGTGCTATTCAGACACAAAAAAGAATGAAATCCTGTCATTTGAGAGAACATGAATGGAACTAGAAATCATTATGTTGAGTGAAATAAACCAGGTACAGAAAGACAAGTACTGCTTGATCTCACTCATGTGAAGTCTAAAAACATCAAGCTCATAGAAGTTAAGAGTAGAATGAAGGGGCCAGAGATTTAGCTCAGTGGTTCCAGCGCCTGTCTAGCAAGTGCAAAGTCCCTGGTTCGATCCCCGGTAACCACATACAACAATGCTGGGCATGGTATGACTCACACCCACCAGCAATCAGTACCACACCCCACAAATGCTGGGCTTGGTGGCTCAAACCTGTAATCCCAGCACTCGAGAGGCAGAGGCAGGAGGACTGCTGAGTTCGAGGCTTGCCTGGGCTACATAGTGAGCTCAGGGCCAGCCTGCACTACAAAGCGAGACCCTGTTTCAAAATAACCAAAAAAAAAAAAAAAAAACCAAAAACTGATGAAAACAATAATGTACTGCATGTACATTTCAAAAAGCTAGCAGAAAGTATTTTTAATATTTCATAATAAAATTATAAAAATGGAGAAATAGAGAATGTTTAACCTGATTTAAACATTATGTAGTATAACATATCAAAATATTGCATGGTACCCCATTAATATGTACAAATTTATGTTTTTATGTATTAGGGTACCCTATGAATATGTACAATTTTATTTTTTATGTATTAATTAAAAAATTAAAAAGGAAAATCTAGGACATACAACTCATAATCTGTGAAGCAAGCTCTCACCTTTGCCTGGCAAAATGTAGGCAACATGATAACCCTCAGTAGTATTAGTGTGGATGTGAGGAAACAGAAATGGTCGTGGTGTAGCTATGGCAGCTGCTGAGAAGTGCCCTGGCACCACCCCTTAGTCATATTCAGTACACACATGCTCCACGCAACAGCCGTTCTGCTCCTGGCATGGTGTTCACCCAACTTCTCATCCAAGTCTTGAGTGATCACATCTGGAAATGGTCGTTACCAGGCAGGGAATTGGAGGCAATCTCAGTGGACATCACTGGGGAGCGGAGAGGTCAAACGTGCAGATGCGCAACTGGAGGATAATGTAACCGTGCAAAGCAGCGGACCAGGGGTACCGTAGCAACAAGGAGAAATCTTACTCAGTGCTCAGGGAAAAGGGCAAAAACAAAAGCGCAAGCCTGAGATGCATACCAACACTAGTTATGTATATCTAAAACAAAAACATTCAGATCAATAATTCACATCTTCAAGAACATATACTAAAACATGAACCATCTAGAACTCCTTAGAAGGGCTGCCGGTGAAAGGAGAGGAATGAGAATGGGAGGATAAAAATAACAGAGGGGTCTTGCACAGTGAGGAAGGCTAATGTGCTGTAACCTGAGGAGTATAATTTAGTCTTCTGCATCTGAAGTTCACTTGAAACGGAGAGGAGAAAGCGGCACTCTCTTCCTGTGAGCCTTCATGATGGAGGAGTGCTGCATGTTTCTTTGGCCTTAGTAACTGATTCCTGTTTGTCCTCAGGTATCTGTATTAATTGATACAGTGATGTCCTGTGGCTACAGTTAGCTTCCTTCACTCCAGTACAGATCATCTGAAAGCAGAGACTTGGAATTATGTGTCTTTGTTAAGATTCACCCCAGCTGGCTGGTGTTCTGCACATTCCGGACACTGGAATGACCGGGTCTGTGGGGAAAGATGCTCCAGTTTTGCTGCTCAGCTGTGTATAGTGATTCCCAAGATTCGTGTTCAAAGTCTACTTCCTATACTTAGTACCTGTGTGATTTTGGACAATTAATGTTCTTTTCCACTGTAAAATAGAGATGAGTCCAGGATGAATATTGCATGGGGAAAGGAAGAATGTGCCAAAGTTATGTTGCCTTCCTAGGAAGGTAGAAGTCCCATGATGCTTGGGGTGCTGCAGCCCTTCGTGCAGCTAATGGAAGACACCTCACTCATTCTTTGATAAATCTGGTTGGGCTAACAACCCCAAACCCACTTATCATAAAGTCCCAACATGGCAATCGACTCATTAACTCTTTTACCTTAAAAGAAAAACAAATACTACGCATGCCATAGGTTTGCTACCACTAGGCTAGGTTTGGAGGAGGCTGGTAAGAGCTGGACCTCTCAGGTTAAGAAAGTAAGACGGATGGTCAAGGCAGGCTGATGAGAAAGGGTGAGACAAGGGAGAAGAGCCATAAAAATAGTGGCCCTTGGGCCGGAGGGTTAGTTCAGTGGCTCCTGCGCCTGCCTCACAAGCGCAAGGTCCTGAGTTCAGATCCCCGGTAACCACATACAATGCTGGTCATGGAGACTCACGCCCACCAGCAATCAATGCCACATACCACAGTGCCGGGTATGGTGGCCTGTAATCCCAGCACTCGGGAGGCAGAGACAGGAGGATTGCTGAGTTCGAGGCTTGCCTGGACTACATGGTGAGCTTAGGGCCAGCCTGAACTACAAAGCAAAACCCTGTCTCAAAAGAAAAAAAAAGAATAGTGGCCCTTGAGGCAGAGCTGGGACTCCCTGTGAACCGTGTAATGAGAGCATCAGCTGGGCCTGTCTAGACCCTGCAGGACACATAATCCTGGGTCACAGAGGAGTTGTGCCCAAGGTGTTGCATATGAAAACTGTCACTTCTCTTGCATTCTGTCCTTGACTTGCTGCTCGGATCAGAATATGTCTGTAAGGCTGTTGTTCATGACCTTGACTAACGCTCTTCTCCTGAACCTTCATATCTCAGCATACTTGGGGAAATGTTATTCCCTCCCCTTATTCCTCACCCACCAGCAATTGAGCACTAGCTCCGCCCCAGGGACTTGCAGAGGAGGAGCCCTCAAGGAGCTCTCGGTGGGGTTCTGAGGGAGTAAACAAAGTGGGAATGGCCTGTCCTCAGGTTCAAGAACTCAGGTGACCAGGCCACCAGTAGAAGGCCTCAGAGTGACTGCAGTGCCCATCAGACCCCCAGTAGCAGGCATTTCTGTCAACTTCATTCAGTGCTTGGAGTTATCAATAAATATTTGTTACAGATAAGTAACAAATCAGTGAGGCCCTGCTCCTCTCAGCCAACGACCAGCACAGAGGCTCTTAATGGCTGTGGCAGGCAGAGACAAGACTAGGCTCATCTGTCCCTGAAGTCAGGTTACTTTGTTTGTTACCTAGGTGAAAAATTATGCTGATCCATGGGTAAAGGCCAGGCCTGGGCAAGGGGGGGGGGTGCCACCCTGCACTGGTGGAGCCAGGCCTGGGCCCCTCAGGCTGGGCACGGGTGGGATTTTGCATAGCCCCTAGCACATTGTTTTGTGTGCTCCCGGCCCAATGAATCTTCAGCCCCAGAACACAGTAGATGCTTCACTCGTATTTGTCCAGTGAAAAAACAACCAAATAGCTGTATCCCAATGGCTACTACAAACTGTTTGTGGAGGTTCTTCTCACCTCTGCCCTCCACTGCCCACTTGTCCCTACTGCATAGCTCCCCATAGGCACCTCAAGATTTACCGGTCTGACCTCACAGCCTTCACTGACCCCTCCAGGCCTCTCTGAGCTCTCCTCCTGAGAGCCTAGTTTTGTCTGTATGACAAAGTTGTGACTTAATTATAGGTCATTTCAGATGAGGGTGAGCTATTTGGGGGGATTGAAACAGAGTATTGTTATGTAGTTCAGGCTGGCCTCGAAATCACACCAATCCTCTTACCTCAGTCTCCCAAGTGCTGGGATTTCAGGTGTGTGCTACCACCTTGGGTGATGCCAGTGAACCTGGTAAGGGCCTGAACTTTGGACTTGGCTTTGTTTCTCTTTGTTTCATAGCAATGTTCATTAGAGCTTCGAGTTTTCCTATGCTTCATCTTGCCTGACCCTTGAGCATGGCAATTTTTATTTCTCTAATTTTATGAAAGGCATTAAGTTCAGAAAGGCTAAGTGATTTGGCTAAGGTCACGCAGCTATATCAGGAAGACCTGGGCCACCCTGCCCTTATTCATTTTCCATGACTAGCACAGCTTTTGCTATGCAAGGAGCATGCTGAGCAGCCCATCTCCGTCCCACCTCCACTCTTCTAACTCCACATTCAGTGCTTTTTCGAAGCCTGAGCCTAACCAGTGGGCTTGAATCGCTAACCATTCAAAGGAGAGAAGGGGCCATCACAGCATGGTATCGTGAAATGGGCTCACATTTCACCAGTATGTTGTGCTGGGCCTCCTGCCTGGATTCCTGTCCATCTGTACTTGATTTCTGTCACTGAAGTGTGTTCTGAGGTCCCTGGGCAGCAGGACTCCAGCCCAGGACTGATAAGCAGACGTGTTAGAAAGGGCAGAAGCATCTAGGGGCTTGTTTCTCCTTTTTGGTAAGGTGCTAGGAGACTGGAAAAACTCTAAATAAGGACACAAGCTGTTGAAGGGCCAGAGAATTTGATGTCTGAGGGCAGAGGGAGGAAAGGTGGCCCATGGCTGGCGAGATGGCAGGTGTGGGGCTCGCTCTCAGCACTGGTCAGGAGTGGAGGGTTGTCAAACTCAGGTTTTCCAACGGGGATAGGATTTGAAGTCAGAAGACAGAACTATATCAAAGAAAATTTAGATCAAACCCAAGATAAACCTCACAGAACAACATAAACAAGTGCAATAGGGAGATTTAGAAACTTCCAACCCACACGGTGTGGGGAGATTTGGGAGCATCACCTCTCCTCTTCTCTACCCACAGGGCTTGGCCTACTTCTGACACCAGGCTTATCTGACTGGGCAGGCTGAGGGCTTGTCAGGTTGGAACAACATAGTGTGTGGGTTTGAAGGGCCTTAAAAATGCACCATGGTGGGGCTGGAGGGTTAGCTCAGTGGTTCTGGCGCCTGCCTCGCAAGCGCAAGGTCCTGAGTTCGATCCCGGTAACCACATACAATACTGGGTGTGGTGACTCACACCCACCAGTAATCAATACCACATACCACAGTGCTGGGCGTGGTGGCTCACGCCTGTCATCCCAGCACTCAGGAGGCAGAGGCAGGAGGATTGCTGAGTTCCAGGCTTGCCTGGGCTCCGTAGTGAGCTCAGGGCCAGCCTGAACTACAAAGTGAGGCCCTGTCTCAAAAAAAAAAAAAAAAAAAAAAAAAAAAAAAAAAAAAAAAAAAAAAAAAAGCATCACGGTTTATTCAGAGTCCTCAATCACTTCAAACCAAGCCTTCCAAAGTGGGCATGAGTGCCCCAGGGAGGACTGCTGCCTTTCCAGGGAATGGGGGCAGCAGGCCATTTGTTCAGGGTTCAGGTGGGGCTTCCACCGATAGGGCTTTCCAGAAAGGCTCTGAAACAGGATGTCCACTCGGGGCCACACTCAGCAAATCCAGCAGGAGAGACAGAGAGTCTATGAGTCAGGGAGTAGGATCAGCAAGGAAAGGGTCAGCCTGGATCAGAACAGAATTCTCCCTTCAGGTCACAAATTGGTGCTTCTACCCTCGCTCAGAGAGCCAGAACGGCACACTCACATCCAAACAAGCCTGTGTTCTTAAGAGTTATAGATAATCCCAGCACTATGAGAGGCTGAGGCAGGAGAGTTGAAAGTTTGAGCCTAGCTAGTGAGACTCTGTCTCAAAATTTTAAAAATATTCAATGTAGAGACCTTGGGTTCAATCCCCAGTTATACACACACATACATGTGTACATAAACAGGTGTGCTCAAGACAACTGCACATCAAAACATATGAGGTTCCTATTCTACATAGGTTTAGTAATTCTCAACCCATTCACAGGGCATCTTTTTAAAGTTCCAAGTTAAGGGCCGGAGATTTAGCTCAGTGGTTCCAGCGTCTGCCTAGAAAGTATAAGGTCCTGAGTTCCATCCCTGGTAACCATATACAACAATACTGGGCATGCTGACTCACGCCTACCAGCAATCAGTACCACATATCATAGTGCCGGGCTTGGTGGCTCAAGCCTGTAATCCCAGCACTTGGGAGGCAGAGGCAGGAGGATTGCTGAGTTTGAGGTTTGCCTGGGCTACATAGTGAGCTCAGGGCCAGCCTGAACTACAAAGGGAGACCCTGACTCAAAAAAAAAAAAAGTTCCACATTAGGTTCTTCTAAGAATTGACCTATTTATTAGTTGATATTCTTAGGTGTAGAGACAGCAGAACTAAAAAAAACAGCATTTTTACCTCAATATATATCTTTTAAGATTTTATTTTTTGGACCAGGATTTAGCTCAAGTGGTACCAAGCCAACTTTGGATGCACAAGGGCCCGCATTCAATCCCCTGTATCACCAAAAAAAAAAAAAAAAAAGATTTTATTTTTTAACTGACAAAAATTATATATATATTTTGAAACATATATATTGTGGAATGATTACATCAAGCTAATTAAGATATACATTACTTCATACATTTACATGTTTTGTGGTGAGTACACTTAAAATCTACTCGCTTAGCAATTTTCAAGTACAGATCTTTCTTGTTTAACAACCCACCCATTTAATGACTGTTCACACTTATGACCAAGGTGCCCTGTTACAACCTGCTGGGTAGACTTAAGGCCCGTGTTTTTTTCTACAGTTTTGTGCATCTTGTTTATAGATGTCTATAAACAAGTGTCTTTTTTGGTACAGTACTACATAGTTTTGTAATTTTTGTGGATTGTATTATACAGTACAGTACTATAGTTTTATTTTCTGTTATGTAGTACAGTACTGTAAGTAAGAGTTACACAGATAAAAGCAAAGTCATTAAGTTGTAGTTTCCTTTGTCCATTTCTTTGCTCTGAATATTGTAATGTACATACTATATACAATTCCTCATTTATCTACCAACTCGTTTAATGTGGAAATGGAACCGGTTTGTTAAGCAAGGAGCATCTGTATATGTCACTATGAACTGTAGTCACCATACTGTAAATAGCTCTCTTCAATTTATTCTTCCCCTCTCAACCAATTTCTTTTTTCCCAAATTACACACTTTGATTTTCCTGGCAGAGGGACAATCCTGTGAGGGCTCTTTGAATTTGTGCCACTCCGTACCTGTCACCGCAGCTGGGGGGTTTTATGCTGATTCTACACTGCAGTTTCTAACTTTTCCCACAGAGGGGAGATGGCACAAGGGAGCTCCATGTTCTCCAGTGGCTCCTGAGTCAGACTGAATGAAGTGTTGAAAACTGCATGTGGGAACCCAAAGGGTGGGGGCAGCACCCAGAACAGGTGTCCTAGCAGACAAGGCAGGAGGATTATTAGCAAGAGGCACATCACACTTCTTCAGGTAACAGTGAAACATTAAGATGCTGTGTTCATGGTCGTCCCCTCTTCTGCTTTCTGCTAAGCTGTCCCCTGAACCCGGCAGATTTGGGTAGAAGGTATGCTGGGAGGTGCCAGGCTGTTGGATTGATGTAAATTAGAAGGGCTTGATTGAGCCACCTGGGGCTACTTAGCCGACAGTGTGAGAAGAGAAGGAGCTCTCAAGAAGCCCCCATGAGGGGCCCGAGGGTTAGCTCAGTGGTTCCGGCACCTGTCTCGCAAGCGCAAGGTCCTGAGTTCGATCCCCGGTAACCACATACAATGCTGGGCGTGGAGACTCACGCCCACCAATAATCAACACCGCATACCACAATGCCGGACGTGGTGGCTCACGCCTGTAATCCCAGCACTCAAGAGGCAGAGATAGGAGGATTGCTGAGTTCACGGCAGCTTGCCTGGGCACCATAGTGAGTTCAGGGCCAGCCTGAACTACAAAGCGAGACCCTGTCTCAAAAAAAAAAAAAAAAAGAAGCCAGCATGAGAAGTAACTGAAATAACCTCAAAGGTTTCCAGGGACCAGGGTGCTGGCTTTGTGCTAGATACAGGAGGGGTGGAGATAGGAAAGAGGATTTTGAAAAGGTTTTCTTTTAGCGGGCACACTTGGTGCATGCCTGTTAGCCTAGCTACTAGGGAAGCTGAGGCAGAAGGATCTCAAATTCGATGTGGAGTAACTTAGTGAGATCCTATGTCAAAATAAGATGAAAAGGCCTGGAGATATAATTCAAGGAGTGCTTGCCCAGCACAAGACCCTGTATTTGACTCCAGTATTGCTAAAAGAAATTGTTATATTATGAATAAAATTCCTTCTTAAAGGACCATTCCAAAATCTTCAGTTAAAGAAAAACCTTAATCGCTTTTCATTTCACATGTTTTTAGTGTGAGTTTTTCTAGTAATGTATGCGTTTTTACTTTTTAAATATTAAATTGTTTTAAAATAAACATAATTCTTATTGATCCAAAAAATAAAATTCTTAATTGTTTTTCAAATACACATTTCATATTTAAGTTTCTTTGTATGTGACACCTTAAAGATATCAAGCCCAGAGGGTAGCTTGTTTTTTCCTTTGTGGTTTTAATTATAAAGGAGAATGATTTGTTTAAACAAAAATAACAGTAATTGCTAGTAACTCAAAGAAACAGGAAGATGAAAATTTAAATAAAATTTGGGGAAAAAAACAGATTAGTATTACTAGGGGATTTTTTTTTTTTTAGAAGAGGGGGTTATCAGATGTCAAAGAAAAGTCAAGAAGTAAGATGACGATTAGAAAGGAAGTAAAGAAGGAAGGGGAGGCTAAGGAACAACTGCTTTGAGATAACAGTAATGAATTATGATAAAATAATAATAATAATAATAATGAGACTGACTCCTGTGGTGGGACCTGCAAATAGAGGAAGGGAGAATAATAAGATTTAAATCAGTTACCAGTGACTAAGGCAGGAAATCATTTCCACAAGCTTAACAAAGCCAAATTGTGTGTGCCTGTGTATGTATAAAAAGACACAAAGGAGAGAAGGGATCTGATAGGAAACATGAATGACAAATGTTCTTCAAGATGTTCCTATTGGCATTAAACCCTGGGCCTGTGGATAAGGCCTTGGCACTGGCACTGTTTGTGGGAGTGTAAACTGGCAGAGATTTGAGGACAAGTTGACAGATATATCAAAATTTGAAAAGTACGTCTCCCTTGCCCCAGCCAGTTCTACTGGTGAATCCTTCCTACACAAATGCAAATGTCTCCCTTCCAAGTACTAACCAGGCCTGACCCTGGTTAGCTTCCAAGATCAAACAGGATGGGGTGGGTTCAGGGTGGTATGGCCATAGACAAAATGAGAATTAAATCGTGTCATGTACTGGTACAAATTCTTAATGTTAATTGTGATCAATATGTATGTATTAAATGTACCAAATAAAATCAATTTAAAAAGTGCAAATATACATAGACAGTTGCACAAAAATCTAATCAAATTTTCTCATAAGGTCAACATTAATCCTAACCATTGAATTTGATTCAGTTCTTGATCAATTCAGTCTGCGACCAGAATCACGGAAAGTTTGTGAACTGAGGTACCCTGTAGTATTATCTGTAGTCTTGTGACACTTAAGAAGGGGAATATAGAGTTGGGGACGTGGGTCAGTAGTGGAGTATTTTTCTAGAATCTGTGATTGGGTTAAATCCCAGTATCACATATATAGGAATATGTCCTAAGAAATGCATCCTTGTATGACTTTGTCATTGTGCAAACATGACAGAATGTACTTACACAAACTTATATAGGATACAGGTATAAGTATAATAGACATAGGTATAATAATAATAATAATATATGTGATATAATAATTTGACATGAACCTAATGTTGTCCTCAGGAGATGTGGTAAACACAGGCATATGGAGTTGCTGCCAGTATAATACAGCATACTGTTTTACAGTTAATTGTAAAAACTAGGATTATGTTTTATAACAATGATTAAAAATATAGTAAATTTGGGGCTGGAGATTTAGCTCAGTGGTTCTGGCGCCTGCCTCGCAAGCTCAAGGTCCTGAGTTCAGATCCCCGGTAACCACATACAATGCTGGATGTGGTGACTCACACCCACCAGCTATCAATACCACATACCACAGTGTTGGGTGTGGTGGCTCACGCCTGTAATCCCAGCACTCGGGAGGCAGAGTCAGGAGGATTGCTGAGGTTTGCCTGGGCTACATAGTGAGCTCAGGGCCAGCCTGAACTACAAAAGCAAGACCCTGTCTCAAAAAAAAAAAAAGTATAGAAAATTTATACACCAGTAATGGAGTAATTTAATATCCTTATCTATTTTGATATGATAGGTTTGTTCTTACCAACATCGCCAAGTGTACGTGACAATGGGTTGTATGTTATGATGTTAAAATGGCTACAGTGTCACTAGATCATAGGAAATTTTCAGCTCTTTTATAATCTTACGGGATCACCATTTGTATATGTGGTCCACTGTTGACTAAAATGTTACCATGCAGTCAATATGTGACTGTAATTGCAAAAATTTGATAAATATGCATCAACAGAAGAATAGTTAAATAGATTAAAGTTCTTCCATGGAACAGTATGCAGTTGTTATAGAGAATGAGGTAGAGTAAAATCCCATTTATATTAAAAATGATGTGTGAGATTAATACCTAGCATTACTAAAATAACATTCATACTATTTGACCCAATGTTCTTATTTCTGGAAATATATCCAGGAAGTTATCCAAAATTTAAAAAAGGTTAGAATCAGAGAAAAGCTTCACTATAATAGTGAAAGTTGGAAATAAGCAACATATGTAATGATAGCAAAATTATTTGTTTACTCAATATAGGAACTCAGTGGAATGTTGTATAAAGTCATATAGTTGTGGGGACTTTATCATAATATGAAAAATGTTTAAGTGAACAAACTTGGATATAAATTTATATAAAGTTGACATCCAGGCAAAAAGTTGGATATTAATGGTGGAACAAAGGGGATTTTTCTTCTCAAATTTTAACATATTCTGTAATGTTTCACAGTAAAGTTTTATAAATTCTTTTTTGTTCCATTAATCCTCTTTAATTTCTCTTTATTTTTCAATAATTCTAGTCACTCTGATAGTCCTTTTCATCTCTTCTTACTACCCCACCGAGGGCTTATCAAGTACATATTTCTCTGGGTTGTTGAAACCTGGAGCTTTGGTCACACATTTCCATCATAAGTATGTGGGGAAAGTGCCCAGAGCCTTGAGTTGGGAGACACAATTAAATTTAAAGTTCAGTGAAAGTTAGGATGAAATCACTCAGTCTCCTTGAATTCCTTGTTCCTTTTAATAAGCCCCTTATTACTGTGCACTGCTGCATTAGGTTTTTCTGTTCTGCCTAGAGTTCATTCCCATGCCATATCTGTCCAAACTCTTCACCAGACATAACCTCCTCTGATGAAGAGTCCTGTCTACTGTGGGACCTGATGTGCTCCCAATGCCCATGGGATCTCCAGCTTAGTGTTATTGGGAAGTAGTGAAAACTCAGGTAGGGCTTAGTGAGAGGAAATTAAATCACTGCAGGCATGCCCTGGGAGAGGATATTGGAAAACCCAGAACTCTTCTTCCTCTCTTTTTGCTTCCTGGCCACCAAGTGCTCCCTACCATGATGTACTTGCCATAAGCTCAAAGACAACTGGGCTAGTCAATCATGGACTGAGATCTCTGAAACTGTGAACTAATGTAAACCTTTCTGCTTAACCTGATTGCCTAAGGTATTTTGTTATAGTAGTGGAAGTCTGATTACCATGTCTTATTTATCTTTGTATCTCCCAAAGCATCTAGCAAAAGCCTCTGTACATTGTGGTTTCTTGTATTTGTTAAATAAAATTCACATATGTAAAATGATATATAAATCTTTCAGAAAGGAAAGAATTACTGTTTTTAAAAGTACTATTATTATGAATTTTGGTTTATCTATTTTCACCTCACCATCAGGATTCTTCAAAGTATGCCTGTCTAGCACCTGCAACAGAAATGTTCAGTGTGCTAGTTTGAAGTTTAGGGTTCGGGGGCGGGGATTTAGCTCAGTGGTTCCAGCATCTGCCTGGCAAGTGCAAGGTCTCAAGTTCTATCCCTGACCACATACCACAATGCTGGGCATGGTAGCTCAAGCCTGTAATCCCAGCACTTAGGAGGCAGAGGCAGGAGGATTGCTGTGAGTCTGAGGCCAGCCTGGGCTACACAGTGAGTTCAGGGCCAGCCTGAATTACAAAGCAAGACTATCTCAAAAACAAAACTAAACTAAAAAAAAATCCAGGGTCCAGAGAACCCTAGACCTCTGTGGGTACAATCTGGTAATCTGCATTCTAAGTAGGGTGATTTTCAATTTATCACCTAAACTAGGACACTTTTGAATAAACGAGGATACTGTTAATTATGCTGAGACAACTGGCATAAATGAAGATAGTCACTTCAAGTGTTCCTTTGGAAAATAAAGTGTGCAGACTGCTGCCCAAGGTTCTGATTCTCTGGCAGTGTGTCAAGGACTGTGCTACATAACTCAGATCTCACAGTCTCAAAGTCATTGTTATCTTTGCTCGGGAACAGGACCTGCAGAAGGTCGTACCCCATCCCCTGCTATGGGCAGGATGCAGGTAACCCTTCACTCCTGAGGCAAGACAGCTTCTGCTGAGGAAAGTTGTCAATATACAGGTAATTGAGTGTAGAGGAAATCTGGTTCCTCCTTAACCCTATCCACCCATTCTCTATAGTTGCTGTTCCAGGAAAGAGATGCAACCCCTCCCCATGCTTCTAACTGGCTAAGAAAAGTGGGCCAACCATGGAATTTTATTCAAGTCTGTCTGCTAGAGACAGGTCTTGTGCTAGTCCCTTCCTTCATATCTTGAAAATTGTCGCTCTTTTTGTTCCTTGTCATTCTCCCCAAAAGGCAGCTGAACTCTGAGTCTCAGCTCAGCTCAGAGGTCTAATCAGCCCTCATGTAGCAGTGGGAACCCAGGATCTTTTCCCGTTTAACTCTCTGATTTTCAAAGAAAAGACAGAGCTCCGAGCTGAGGGTTGAACAGGCAGCTACAGTGCTGCCATTATGCTGAGCAGAAGAGAAAGTAGAAGGGAATGTGAGGGGTCAGGGCAGCTGGGGCTGCAGGCAGGTGCTGCAACCGTGGCTCAAGCCTGCAATCCCAGCACTTGGGAGGCAGAGGCAGGAGGATTGCTGAGTTCAAGGCTTGCCTGAGCTACATACATAGTGAGCTTGGGGCCAGCCTGAACTACAAAGCAAAAGCCTGTCTCAAAACAAAACAAAAACAAAAAAACAACAGCAGAAGGACCTCACTTCTGAGGCTGGGCTCTTGTTTCCTTTTAGGGGATTTCCTCCTGTTCACTTTGCTTTTCCTTTTAACTTACAGTCATGGAAAAACATCCAT
Source organism: Thryonomys swinderianus (assembly GCA_004025085.1). NCBI lineage: Eukaryota > Metazoa > Chordata > Mammalia > Rodentia > Thryonomyidae > Thryonomys > Thryonomys swinderianus. Next base: position 24,675 of record PVIC010024743.1, read on the forward strand.
TTCCATCAAAGCCGATTCTAAGATCTTTGAATCAAAGAGAACTATGAAATTACAACTGAAATATGAATCCCAGACCTATCTCATCAGGATCTCTTGAGATTTAATAACGCAATGTCTAGAGCTGGGGTTTCATTGTCCCCTAACAAATGAAGCCAGCAGTTCATGGGCCTGATGTGTGAGCATGCACACTCTCTTTTTCTTGTGTCTGTGCTCCTACTCTTATCTCAGACATACTTTTCCCATGTCCTTAAGAAAAACCCACACATAATTATGTAGATGGATGGTAAGCTTTCTGGTTTGCAGTGCATCTCATTGACTCTTGGGGTTTGGGAAAGCTTAAAATGACATTTTAATTAAAACTAAAGCTCTGACTATAGCAACATAAGTAACATATGTAGACACAGAAATATTTTCTGCCATTGGGACCTACAGAGTGTGAACCATAGTCAGAGAGGACCTCGAGACACACAGTAACCAAGTGAGCAGTAAATGAAGAAAGTGCTCAGCCTGTTTGAGAGGAGACAGAGAAAGGAGAGTGTGGGAGGGAGAAATCTGTTATTTGAAACAAGGATTAGTTCTGCTTTGTATTTATGCTCCATAAAACTATATGAGTCCATACTTTCCTTTTTCCCATGACATTCTATCAGTTTTCACTCTCTCTACCACCTTAGCCTCTCTCAAATGCTACTCCCTGCATGTGACTTTCCAGGGAGAACCTCTCACATTTTGTGCTATATTTTCTATTATCTTCTTGTCTCACTCATTACAGTATGGGTGCTTTGAGGGTGCATTTTTGTATTTCAGGACCTAATTCAGAATATATTAGTCATGCATGTTTTCAGAATGAATAAATGAGTAGTCACTATGATTTTAAGGTAGGTGCTTCTTCATATGAGCTCTGTGAGGTATTAGGGATCATTATCAATTCAGTGTTATTGATATCGTAACTAAAGAGTAACTAAAGACAGAAAGAATATGTGACTTAGAAAAAGAGAAGAAAATATATGACTAGCTTGAGATCACACAGTCAGTGGCACAGCAGCACAGTGGCACAGTGGCTGGTTCTCAAATCTTCCTATGTTGAGTAGCGACCCTTTTCTGCCAGGAGAAAAACAGAAAGCACCTAAGGTAACAGTAATAACC
>PVIC010024744.1:0-25786 GCA_004025085.1 Thryonomys swinderianus
TCCCTCACACCAGGACCCTTAGGCACCTTCTGGAAGTGCTAAAACTGCACTGATCATGTCTGAAAATCAGCAGAAAGGAGTTGCAGCAGTGGGGAGGGAATTCCTCTCTCATATTTTTACTGAGCAGCACTGTGAACCACTACGTACACAGGAAATAAGGCCTTTGCCACACAGAGACAGGAAAAGACAACAATGTGCATTGATAATATCTCCAGATGGTAGGTATGTGGTCCTTATCTCACCGAGTCGTTGTATTAGTCCTGTGACATTGATTTCACAGTTCAGTACACAAGGTTCCACACTACTCACCTAAGTTCTTAGGTCACTCTTCGGGAGGGAGCTGGGACCCAGGTCTCTGGGACCTGAAGCTGTCCATCCAGGTGTGGAGGCTGTCAGTTGCTAGATATGCCACTGAGGTTTCTTGGGAACTGGAACTATGAGAAATAGTGTTACTCATTGAGAGTTAAATGGTCGATCCATCCAAGAAATGCATTTCCATGCATAAATCTCAGCCCAGGTTTTCTACTACTGTACACTGAACCGGGGCAGATGGACCACCCTCTCCACTCGCCTGAACCTGGGAGGTGCCCCAACTCCTGACCTGTGTCTTAAGGTTTACTGCCTGGAGGCAGAGATAACAAAAACCAAGACCCTAGAGCCTGGCCCAGGAAAATTCTGTAGTGCCAAACCAGGAAGCCTGTGTGCCAGAGCCTCCTGCGTGAACTGCAGCCACCTTTCTTCAATGGAGCTCAAGGGAGATCATGCATATGGCCCGCACCTCAGGCACCCAGTAGGTGTGACAAGTGGATGGATAATGGGAAAGGGCACGTACAGTAGACACAACTGTGGCACAGCATCCCGCCAATCACACTGTCGGTCATGCTCTGGAAGACCCCATGGAAGGCGCCCTAGACCCAGCACAACATTATGAATCCATGAAACCAACGCTCTCAGCACTTGCACCAACTTCCTTTCTGCTGGCACGAGCCCCCTCACTCACGGTGCTGGCACCTCACCAGTCTTTGCCGCTCACAGGCCACATCCAATTCTTTGTTCATCATGAGCAGGAACCTGGAGAACCATCCAGGACCCATCGTCCACGGCGGTATTACTTGCACCAGATTAAATATGCTAAGACGTCAGCAGGGTTTGGGGTCAGCCATGGAAGGACAGAAATAAACAAGGGCATCAGGGTATTTACCAGGTAGCTCCTTCTAAAAGTGGTTCACTAGATAAACATTACCGAGTTTGAGGCTGTTCCTCTCTCCTTCTGGAACTGGATTATAGGTTCTCCTCTTTATCAAAAATTGGACAAAATGAGCAAAGAGTGGTGGTGGCAAAGTTTATTTGAAAAAGTACAAGTGAAGAATGAGGGGGAAAGTGGTTCTCCAGAGTGGGCGAGCGTGGTCGAACAAAAGTGGAGAAAGCGAGGCAGAAAACCCTACAGGACGCAGCATGGCTTTTGGAAGGAAGCTCTTCTTGGCCTCGGTGTCCTACATAGTGCACAGGTCTCGAGGAAACCTGTGAGAACTTCCACATCTGGGTCCCGAGAGGTGGCACTGGGATCTCACCTGCTAAGGTTCTCAGGAGAAGTCCCTGTGCAGAGCTCTGGGAGCTGTTCTGCAGAAGTGTTCTGGAGTCCTACAATCAGCAGGTCACGCCCACTTCCCCAGCCAATTTTGCCATCCCCGAAGCTCCTACCTCAAGGGCGTAACTAGCACCATAAAACAGTGGCTTCTCTAAACATCCTTAGGCACTGGGCGTAAGAGGCCCTCTCTACCTTTTCTCTGCTCAGATGAATGAACAAAACACCAGATGCTGACATCAGAAAAGCAAAGTCCAATCTCACATCCTCAGTTAAAGGAAGGAGAAGTCTGGGTTCAGATAGGGATAAAAGAAGCCTGAACATGTCTGTATCTCATTTTACCCAACCTCCTCCCCACTGTTCTTTGCTCTAACAGACCCAGTCCGCCTGTGCATGGTCAGATGGTGAAAGCGCGTTTCTCTGCTCCTTAACCACACCTGTCACGGCAGTTCTTCCAGAAGGCCCTGGCCACCCGGTCTTGGCACTTCCTTCTCATTCCAGAGCCTCGAGAGTTTTCTACCCCTATATTGGGATTTCCCCAGTGAATTTTAAAAGTGGTTACTGACAATGCTCTGTTTTCCTTCCCAGGGAGAGTACGTGCTGATTGAAGCCAGAGATAATGTGGAACGATCCAAACCAAGAAAGAGCGGGGCTGTCTTTGAGAATCAGTGTCACAAACTGGGTCTGAGGAGGTGCCAGAACTTGGGATGACAGACCTGGACCTAAGCTCACTCTACATGTAGGAGTCTGTGGGTTCTCTGACTCCCACTGGGCAGAAAATAACATTCAGGACTAGTCAGTAAGAGGCACAAAGGGACTTGGGGGGAATTTAAAGATACACACACAAAGAAATGAAAAAAGTGGGTGCTCAGCTGGGAATATTTCTGCGTTTGCAGAGGCAGAAATTTGTGGATTTGTGAGTCTATAGGATGCGCTGTCTTCCTATTGGTTTATAGGAGAAGATGGGCCACCCAGAGAGAGATAATGGCGCATTCTACCTTTGAGAGTCATAAACCATACCATTTATTCACAAGTGATAAGATATTTTGCATAAAACATTCTTTGAACTCTCTCAGTCTGTTTCTTTATCTAAAATAGTTTATGGATTTAAAGTATCTCTGAGGAATTTTGGGCATGATGGGTCTGGAAGAAAAGAAACATAAACAAAACCTAGGGAAACACTTAGCTGTGTGCTGGATCTGCATTTTTTTTTTTTTTTTTTGAGACAGGGTCTTGCTTTGTAGTTCAGGCTGGCCCTGAGCTTACTGTGTAGCCCAGGCAAGCCTCAAACTCAGCAATCCTACTGCCTCTGCCACCACACCCAGCAATGTATGTGGTTTCCAAGATTGAACTCAGGACCTCATGCTTGCAAGGCAGACGCCGGAACCACTGAGCTAAATCTCTGGCCCTCTGCAGTCTTTTTAAAAGTACAGTATCTTTTTTTTGGTAACAGTTCAGGCTGGCCCTTAGCTTACTATGTAGCCCAGGCAACCCTCAAACTCAGCAATCCTCCTGCCTCTGCCTTTCAACTACTGGGATTACAGGCGTGAATCGCCACACCCAGCCTTGTGGTGTGTGGTACTGATTGCTGGTGGGCGTGAGTCACCATGCCTGGTATTGTTGTATGTGGTTACCAAGGTGAGAACCAGGGACCTTGCGCTTGCTAGGCAGGCACCAGAACCACTGAGCTAAATCTCTGGCCCAAAAGTACAATATCTTTTGTTAGGCTTTCCTTGTCTGCTTATCCATCTTTGTTTCTGCTATCCTGGCTCAAGAAGAATTAGAAATTTGGAGATTCTCGTTCACACAGTTCTGAATCAGTGTTCTGAGGAAGGCAGGTAGGGTGTAGTTTATGTGAAGGAGCAGGAGCTAGGTATGGTGACGCCCAGCTACAACTCTTTCTGGAAGGCAGAGGCAGGAAGATCTCAAATTTCAACCCAGCCTGGGCAATTTAAGGAGACTTACTGAGAGACCCTAAATTTAAAAAAGTAAAAAAAAGGGCTGGGAATATAGTTGAATCCCCAGGGTTCAATTCCCAGTACTACAAAACAAATAAACAAACGAAACAGAACAAAACACAAACCTGCATAATTCATAATTAGAACAGAAAAATCCATCAAAGACGAATTTCACTAACCTTGGAATATACTGAAAGTCTTCCACATGCCCAAGGTCAGCTGGTAAAAGTGGCCAACGTTCACAAGCTAGGCACTCCTTATCAGCCCAAGCCATTTCCTAATGACCTGTAGTTCTTGTTTAGGATGCTTTTTATTTTCCTTTTGGTTTTTTTCAGTCAGGGTCTTGCTTTGTAGTTCAGGCAAGCCTTGAACTCAGCAGTCCTCCTGCCTCTGCCTCCCAAGTGCTGGGATTGCAGGTGTGAGCCACCATGCCCATCTTACACTCTTTCAATGTTGCTTTTATTGCGATTTGCCTTTTATTTTCACAGATATAAGGCTCAGGTGTTAGTGTCCTGCACAGCCTACTGACTCTGCCTGGGCCTATAAATTAATTTAAGGAAGACTTCAAAATGCCTATTATAATTACATTCAAGGAATTAAAACTATGATGACAAGAATCCCATAGTGAAGGAACATCAGCAGAGGAGTAGAAAACAAAAGAGAACCCAGTGGGACATTCACTGCCGGCATCACGCACTGAGCAGGTGAACACATCTTTTCCTAGAAAGGCAGTTATAAGGCTAAACAAAATGTCAAAATATACGGCTCCTTAAGAAGGGCCCCTTTGTTCAGACTGATACACATGGGGCCTCAACAATGAGTGGAACAAACAGACATTTCTGAGGATGAAGTTGACCATTCTCTGTGGGCTGACTTCCTGTGACTGACCGGAGCCTGCCCACGAAAGGCAGGGCAGGGCCAGTGAGCTGCACTTTGGGCTTAACCCTCTGTTCTCCAGGCCCATGAAGAGGAGGGTCAGGTTCTGGATTGTCCAGTAATGATCTTAGTTCCAGCAGACCTGGATTTAGCAGTGACTCTGCTAGTGGGTTTCGGGGTACTTGCTTCTTGGTTTCCAGGTTCTTCCCGTCCCAAACAATGAATTGAACAAGCAAGAACAGTGACAAAGTTTATTTGAAAAAGTGAGCGTGAGGACTAAGGTGGACACTGGCTCTGCAGAGCGAGCTTGGGCTGAGTAAAAGAAGAGACACAGTGCTCCCTGAGGACACAAGGTGGGCTGAGGAAAGCCACAGGGCCAAGCTCTTCATGGTGTCTGTGTCCTTCCATGCCATGCACACTTCACGGGAACCTGAGAGGACTTCCACACATGGGGTTAAGTCACTGATTTGACGCTGGTCTTTACCACCTTTCTTCCCACTGGTCAGCGGCTTAAGCCGAGCCACGTGGCCGCCAGTTCCCAGTTGACAGAGGCAGAACATGGAACATTTATATTTTTGTTGCCCTTTCAAGCTTCAAATGGATCCTCCTAGATACCCCTAGAGGATTCTGCCTCTGATTGTACTGGCTGGAATCACACCATAGGCACATGCTTAAATCGGTAAGTCAGCAGTGAGAACAAGGTGGTTGGTCCAAGCAGTAGTTACCCTCTGCAGCTGAAGCGGGGCCCCGCCTGCACGGGAGGGCCTGAGACTCGGGTGGGAATGATGGCTCACACCTGTAATCCCACCACCTGCAAGATAAAGCACAAGGATGATTGCAAATTTGAGGCAAGTGTGGGCAACAAGCAAAATGCTACAGAAAGAGAAGGGGTGGGGTGGGGACAGGTCAGTCTTCGGATAGCAAACAGGAAGCAAGGATCACTATGGAGGACACAAGAGCAGTGTCTGTCCCGACGATTTCTCAATGGTTTCCAGATCATTCTTTGGAGGTGCTGAAAAAAGGAGGAATTCAGTTAAATAAGCTCAGAGAGGGTGTGCTACATGGCCTTCCCAGAAACTCATATATCAGCATATTAAAAACTCTGAGAACTCCTGTATTTTAATTCATAATTTTCTAGATGTATATAATCCTATGAATTTTGTGAAAATATGTAAATAATCAAATATAAGTAGCACTTTCTTAAGAATTGTGAAACTGTGGAATGGATATGAAACATTTAATTTCCCAAAAATATATGAAGTTGGATTTAGGTGTTAATAAATTTTATGTGCAGATATATTTATAAAAATTTGGGGTAGTTTTAACTTTAAATGTTTGGCTAATTTTTCAAACAGCATAAAAATATTGCAAGGAGGGGCCAGAGATTTAGCTCAGTGGTTCCAGCACCTGCCTCGCAAGCGCAAGGTCCTGAGTTCGATCCCAGTAACCACATACAATGATATGATAGTGAGTGTGGTGACTCATGCCCACCAGCAATCAGTAACACAACCCACAATGCTGGGTGTAGTGGCTCACACCTGTAATCCCAGCACTGAGCAGGCAGAGGCAGGAGGATTGCTGAGTTCCAGGCTTGCCTGGGCTACATAGTGAGCTCAGAGCCAGCCTGAACTACAAAGTGAGACCCTGTCTCAAAAAAAAAAAAAATTGCAAGGATAATAAAATTTAAATGTTCACTTTTTTCCCATCTCTGAATAAGGAAGATAAAATAGCCCCCTCCTAACTTGGTGCAAAAACTAAATCTGGAAAAAGAACCACAAAGTTTTTTTGTTGTTTTGGTGTTAGTGTTTGAGGCAAGGTCTGGCTATGTAGTTCAGCCTGGGCTTGAACTCACCACACAGCCCCCGGCTGACCTTGAACCTACTGGCAATCCTCTTGCCTCAGCCTCCTGGGTGGTAGGATCATAGGTTGTGTCACCTTGCCCAGCTAGCCAGCCACACAGATTCTTGATCCAACATTTTTGTTCCTTAACCTTTGGAGTAAACAAAAGTTAATTCCACTGGCCAGATTAAATTCCACATAAGACTTCCAGACTTTCTATTATGTTGTCTTCACACGGAACTCAGGGACTGGAATATAGTAGGGAGACTATTCAAAGCTACAAGGCACATTAGCTCCCCTCCCTGCAACATCATGGTTAATGGCTTTCAACAATGAGTTATATGATTTTGCTTCAGTCAGCAGCCAGTCAGAAAAACTTCACAGTAAATTATTCCATGTGCCATGAAAACTGACAGCTCACAGTCAAGTGATGTAACCGAACATTTACTATACACATGCTTCTCCTTTTCAAAAAAGATTTCTTATACAAGGGCCTGGGGGAGATTCAGACATATGGTCTATTACGGCTGGGATAAAATGTCCCCAAAAGACTCACTGTGTTGAAATCATGGTTGTTTTTGTTTTGGCAGAGAATGGATCATGAGGGCTTTAACTTTTTCAGTGGATTAATGTGACCACAATTTGATGGCATTATGGGAAAGTATGTGTGACCGACACAGAAGGTAAAGCCTAGTTGAAGGAAGCGGATTAGGGGGCAGGGCAGGCCCTTTCTGGCTCTCTCCCTTTCTCTTTGCTTCGAGCCACCAGAAGGTGAGCAAATTCCCACTGCCACGTCCTCCCTCTGGGCTTAGCACAACCCAGAAACAACAAGCCAGGTGACTGTGGACTGAAACCATGAGCCAAAACAAACCTTTGTTCTCCTCAGGTATTTCATCACAGTGACAGAAAGCCAAACGTGGCCCTTGCTTTCACAAGTGTGTGGTTTAGCTGGTGTCAAGATACAAGCCTGCTAGATGATAACAGAAGAGCTAACCAATGCAGTGTAATGTCATGAAAGAAGTCACTAAGTGTTACCGACCATACACAGATGCCCTGAGTTTCGACTTAAAATTTTATGTTCCATTGTCTAGCTCTTGCTAGAAATAAACATGTTACAAATAGTCACACAGTAATAGTTTAGGTTGTTAGGATTTTCAATTTAATCATAAATTCTCCCCTTCTGGGCTGTGGTTCCAAAAACAAGGTAAGGTCCCGAGTTCAATCCCTGGTACCATTAATTAATTAATTCTCCTCTTCCTTCTGTCTCTTTTGGGACCAGGCCTTGCTATATAGTGCTGGCTGGCCTCCAACTTGCAATCCTCCTATCTCAACCTCCGAGTGTTTATAGGTATGAGCCATCACATCTGTATTTTTGTTCCTTTGTACCATGACTTCACATGAAAGTTCCAATTAAAGAACTATACAATCTATATAATACATGAGTTTATACATGAAATGTTATGGCTTCTATCTAGATGTTTCCTGAAAACCTCGTGTGTTAATTTGCTGGGTCTTTTCAGGGTGTGTGAAAATAGATTATGGTTATGTGATAACTGGATTAGTTCCTTGATTGGTAGGATATTCCGACTATGGATGATGGACGTACTGAAGAGGGTAGCCCCACCCTGTATGTGGGTGGCATCAACCACTAGGCTTATAACCTGGAAGCTGCTGCCTGCTGTCAGCCATGACATATGCTGTTTTTCCTAGACAGTGCTATCCTGTCTTGGAGCCAGCTGAGTACGGACTAAAATCTCCACAAACTGCGAGCTAAAACAAACCTTTCCTTCTTTACCTTGTGTAAAGTTTTTTTTTTTGTTTTGTTTTGTTTTTGGTACTCCGGATCAAACTCAGGAACTTGCTCTTGCTGGGCAGGCATGGTGCCACTGAGCTGCATCCCCAGCCCAAAGAAGTAACTAAGACATGAAATACACACATGCCTTACAGTCAATGCTAAGTTCTTTATCCATGCAACAAGAAGGTTTATATACATAATGTAAGATGGGGAAATAAACAGAAAACTATCCCTCTTTATGGATGAAAAATGCATAAGTTTAAAAAAATCATTGGAAAGCCAAGAAAAATTTTTCCCCTAAGGAGATTTTCAGATTCACAGATTGGAAAAGGTTAGTAAGTTCCTACAAATACCAGAAGTAAATGCCTTTGGGTTTCCCGGGTCTGCCCCTTCTGCTCTCCTGTTTTCCTGTGGGTCTTCTCTCTCCTTTGCTCTTGGAGTCCATGCCCTGCTCCATTTGGATGGTTCTTCCAATAGCTTCTCCCATGGGCAGGTCCCAGGCTGAGGGCTCTGGCCCCTGCTTTGGAGTGTGAGGAGTCTGCGCCGGCTTCATCAGGCTTTAGCAGGGGCACCCTCCCAGCGGGTGGGAGCCACTTGTCCAGTCAGGATGGCTTTTCTCCGAGGGACTCTTCATGCTGTTTGCTTGGAGACTGATGGTATCTCTTCTTTTCTCTAACTAGTAGTGTAGCTCAGTGAGGAGGCTCTAGGTTCCATCTCTCAGATGCAATAAATGGGGTGATGCTCATGCCCACCAGCAATCAATACCATGCACCACAATGCCAGGTATGGTGGCTCATGCCTGTAATCCCAGCACTTGGGAGGCAGAGGTAGGAGGATTGCTGTGAGTTTGAGGCTTGCCTGGGCTACATAGTGAGCTCAGGGCCAGCCTGAACTACAAAGTGAGACCCTGTCTCCAGAAAGACAGACAGACAGACGGATAGATGATGGTGATGGCGATAGTGGTAGTGGACACATAGCTCAGTATTACTTTGCTTCTGGGTTTGAGCAATACTGTAAAACAATCAACACAGATAAAATAGGCACAATCATAGAGGTGTGGTAATGCTTCCCTATGACTCCAGCACTCTGAGAGGTTGAGGCAGGAGGATGACAAGTCTGAAGCAAGATCCCAAGTCCAGGGTCTGGGAATGTGGCTAAGTTCAAGGGCTTGGATTCATTCCCATCACTGTGGGAAAGAAAACAGAGAAAAATGTTAGTATCTTTTCTGAAAATGAGATCCATTTATATGTATTAAATCCCTAGAGGAACTACTCAATAAATCTTATCATAAAATACTCCCTTTTGATTGGCAAGTTCAGGTCAAATATACATCTTAGAAATATTTATATTAAAACTTAAGAAGAAATGTTATAAAAAACCCAAGAATTAACAAAATCTGCATATTCTACATACCACTTTAAAGGAATCAGATAATTAATTTAATGTTTCTCCAGCACTCTGGGAAGACAAAGCAGGAGGATCCGAAGGTCAAACCCAGCCCAGGCAACTTAAGTAAATTGTATCTCAACAACAGAAGGGAGGGCTGAGAGTGTAATTCAGTGTGACTCAATACAGAAAAAAAAAAAAAAAAAAGAAACCAGGTGTGGTGGCTCACGCCTGTAATCCCAGCACTCAGGTGGCAGAGGCAGGAGGATTGCTGAGTTCGAGGTTTGCCTGGGCTACATAGTGAGCTCAGGGCCAGACTGAACTACAAAGTGAGACCCTGTCTCAAAAAAAAAAAAAAAAAAAGTCAAATCAAATGCAGCAAAATGATATATGAGGACATCATGATCAAATCAAAACTGTACTAGTTTCCTAGAGTTGCTGTAACAAGTCATCACACATTTGGTGGATAAAACTACTGAAACTTGTTCTCTTGCAGCCCTGGAGGTAAGATACCTGAAGTCAAGGTGTACACAGGACAAGGCTTCTTCCGAAGGCTCCAGAGGTCACTGACACTGCTTTGCATGTGGCCCTCCAATCTCTGCTTCTGTCCTCCATTGCTTTCTTTGTGTTCATCCCAGGTACACATGGTTATTTTAACACTCAAACTCATAAGGTAGAACAAAGGAAAAAAATGATGATCGTCTCCTATCAGAAAAGGTATTTAACAAAATTTAACACCTGTTCATGATTAAAACTCTTGTCAAGGGTTGGAGATTTAGCTCAGTGGTTCCGGCACCTGCCTAGCAAGCTCAAGGTCCTGACTTCAATACCTGGCACCACATACCACAATACTGAGTGTGGCGATTTACACTCACCAGCAATCAGTACCACATACCCCAGGGCTGAGCGTAGTGGCTCACGCCTGTAATCCCAGCACTCGGGAGACAGAGGCAGGAGGATTGATGAGTTTGAGTTTTTTTGAGACAGGGTCTCACTCTGTAGTTCAGGCTGGCCTTGAGCTCACTGTGTAGCCCAGCTATTAAAAAAAAAAAAAAAAAGGAAAGACCCAACACATCAGTTTAGAGATAAATGAGCCTTTGTTGAGGAAGAAGTCATAGAGGAAGCAAGGATGATTAATTCTGCTAACTTGAATGCAGAAAACCATACACTTAAAACAGTAGAACTGGGTGGCTGAAACAGAACTTGACTTCCTTATTTCCAGAGGCTGGATGAGCTTGTGGTGAAGATTTTCTGCCTGGCTTGCAGATGTCTGGTTTTCAGCCTTGAGGAGAAGGGAAGAGGTAATGAACTCCCAGGTAGGTGTTTCTCCTAATAAGTGCAACCAAGTCCTGTCGGATCAGGGCCCTACCCTTATCACTTCATTTAATCATAATTATTTCTGTAAAGGCCTGTTTCTAAAGTCAATATATTTGGAGAAACACAAAGATTCAGGCAATAACTCAGTATATTCACTTGAAAACTTAGGTCTTGTCTTACTTTTATAACACCCAAAGTTAAAAGGAGGAATGATGCCCCTCTGTCGTGTGCTACTCTGCCTGGGAGCCTGCTGACTGTGGACCAAAACCTCTACAAATATTTCTCCTTTAACTCTGTGTTTCCTTCAGAGACCATGAATTGCAGTATGTCATTCTATTCAGGATGTTAGAATGCCACAAAAACACAGGATAAAGCAAGACTTGCAGGTAGCTCAGAGGTAAAATTACAGATTTTTGTTTAATATGTTATTTATCTCTAAGAGAGATATTTTTCAAAATGACAATTAGAGTTATGTTTCAGGAAAACACAAGGTGCATTTTGTGAATGGAGTTGGCCTCGGACAGCTTCCCTTGCAGTAGCAGCAGCAGCAGCATTCTGTCGGACCTGGCCGCCTCTTCTGTCATTTACCTAAAAAGTCTTCTGTGATTACTCTAGTAGTAGAAGGCATCATGGAGTGAACTGAAGAATGTTATATGGCATAAACACAAAACTGCCACTTCTGTTTTAAGTGGACACTGAATGTGTGTGTCCACTTTGCCTGCTTCACTGTTGGCGTGGGCTGTGCATTAAATACTGTGCTACTGGTAAGACAGATGTCCTGACAATATCCTTTGGGCTCACTTGCCTTTCCCAGCTAGCTCTGAAGGATGAATATAATTATAAAATCTTCTAGGCACGCAGATAGTACTCTAACACTAACACTGCAGGAGTTTTTCTACATTTAAAAAACAACACAGAAACAAAGACAATTAGATTTTATTTCAACCAAGAATATAAAATAAATGCAATCTAATTTATTTTAGTTTAACAGTCATTTCAAGAAGGGTGTTGAGAAAACTCAAAAGCAGAAACACTGGGCTCCCAAGTGGCAACACATCCTGCGCCCACTATGTGGGCTGTGCGGAGGCCCCAGTGCTTGGGCACATACGTCGCAGCAGAGCATGGAAAGCGACAGTCATACAAAAAGGGGCGCGTGCAGAAAATGACTGGAAAAGAGACAAGGACAGGTACACTTCACAAACAGGAATTATCAGAAATACAAACTAGGCAGTTTAAAAGGATATACTACCTAACATATATAAAAAGTACTTTCAGTTGTTAAAAAGGACATCTGTCCAGATTTTGTGTAATACTTTTAGTGTCTACACAGACAAGTCTTTAAAAAAAATTAAATAGTATTAATTTACTAAATATTTAGGAGATAACAGTGCATTAAGGATTTTTTTCATATAATACATATATATCACTCCCTTACAGTGATAGCATAGAAGAGTAAGTATGGCCTTAGGTACAACACATTTAAAAAAAAAATCCTAGAACAATGACCTTTGTCTTATATTTGTGACTATTCTTGAAGATTATGGAGACCTAAACTACATTTTATATAAAATATCACTTGTACTCGACTCCTTCAAGCCTCTGTCAATCTAACGGCTGTGGCACTGCCTTTATCCCCTTGGAAGATACGGCACAGAGTTTAAGATTTACAACTTTCATAGAATTCATCCTTCATCGTGTAGTTTCTGTTACTCAAAACTGATCAAGTTCCAAGTCTTATTCTCCAACTACTTTTTTTCTTTTAGCTTTATCAGAGAAAAGAGCAACATTTTAGAGGCACAAAGAACAGCCCACAGTTGCTTCTCCAGGAACGGACCAGTGGACACGGATATCCACACTGCCCCTTTCCACTCGTAAGAGTAAACTGTACAGAGTACAGAGAGTGTACAGAAGGCCAACATTCTAAGCACAAAAGTTTCAAAAGCACACAGATACAAAAATATACACACCCTCGGTTTTTGCACCTCACTGCATGATCTACTTCAAGGATTGTTCAGCCTCACAGGATCAGGCCTGCCACCGAGCCACCTTATTCCAAGTTCCTCTGTCCTGTACTCTTGAATCCCTTTTCCCAAACACACACCTCACTAGCTAGCTACCCCTAAAATAGATCTATAATATCAAGAGCAGAAAACCTTCCCTTGGCTTCATTCCTTCCTTTCACTACTTCCCCTGGTCCAGAGGTTCCCACAGGTGGGGGATGTGCCCCTTGCACCCTTCGGGACATAATACATCATTAAACTGTCCAAAAGAAATGTAGTCACTTGGGAACTACAACAATAAATTTTGCCTTCAGAAATCTTTACAGGGCCCTTATGTGTGGAAAGCTTTATTCCCCTTTATAGAGAAAGGAAATTACTAAGCAAAATCATTTCAAAGTGTCATGGGCAACAGTAGGCATCACCAACCCTGAGGCAAAAAGAGGAGAAAAGGGGCAGAAACAGTGCAGTGATAAGAAAGCCAGTTGTATCTGTAAAGGGGACCTCTGGCTATGGCCTGGAGAATACTGTATACTGGGAGCAAATGACAAAGCCCCTTGTGGTCTGTGTCAGCCCTTCCAGTAGCAGCCCTACTTCATTATGTACAGGGAAAGCAGGGTAGTTCTTTCAAGGTCTGAGCACATATCCTAAGAATTACTTGTAAAGAATTAAGGGGCGTTGGAGGGCTTATATACATTTTTGGGGTTTCTTCTTTATTACATGTAAGCTTTCTTCACATCAAGAGCAGAGCTTATATTTTAACTGTAATTTCCTACAACCACTTTGTACAGAATGCTCTGCCTACCAGGGCCACCCGATTAAATTGCTCAAGGCTGCTGTGAACATTTCAAATATACAGGAATGCCTTTTGTGATGCTTAAACCACTGACTTCTCCTAACGTGGACAGACACAGAAACCTCTGCATAACACTGTTTGCTACAGAATTTGGAAGATTAACTATCCCAGTAGATTTGGAAGTAAACAAAAGGACCTTTGTGTTACTGTAAGTCAATCTCATGGCATACACTTTCCAGGAGAGCCTGCTATCACTGAAGTGACCACCAGCTCCCAGAGGACAGGAAGTATGTCCTGCTCTTCGTGCTTGTAGCCAGCAGAACACTGGGCATTGTGGAGCGTGCAGTGAACACCTGCTGACCACAACTCTAGACAGGGGGCTTCAGGGAACAGGACAGTTTTTGTACAGGCAACTACATCATGCAAGGAGGCTAATTTCTTACTTTGAAGAACAAAAGGAGTTAAATACCATGGAGATGATCAGGAATTCCTTCCAATGGAGCATGTCAACTTTTTCATTTTCAGTCTTGATGAGTGTCATCACCATCTTCTTATCACTGCTAAGCATTATTATGCTGAGATCAGTAAGGTCCTGGCTGGCTAGAGTATCACATCAATAGTGCAAAATGTATACTGGCTTCTGTCTTAAATCGTGTTTTACTTGTATGGACCCAGAGTATCATAACCAGGTAGGTAAGTTCACAAAAAAAGAGTTTAAAAACTGCATATAATTTGCATATACAATTAGCTATTCCTTCTAGCTCAAGAAAATATTTAAACAAGGCTGGTGCTGCTAGTAGCATTCAGAAGAACATAAACTTTTTGCCCCTTATACTGCAACGGGAGCTCTAAGTCCTTACATTTTCTTTTGAGTCTGGGGAGTGAGGGGCTCCAAATAGTGGCTAAGACACAACTCAGCCTCTAATTCATAGATAACAGAAATGCAAATATCACCTTATCTGGTATAGCCTTACACTATCTGCCCATAGTTTTTAGGCACAATTATTAAGTTTTCTCCTAGGGGCAAAAGAAAGCATTCAGTGCAATGCAAAGATTCTTGATAGAAGTATGTTTCAGTAACAACAGCAAAATTATGCATACATAATACATACTTTAAACATGTATAAAACCTAAATTCTTAACATGCTTTAAAAATAATCTATATCTAATGCAAATACAAACAGAAAACACTGCTCTTTAAAAGCATATGAATTTGCAGGCTTCTATTTGAGTACTCTTGATTATGTAAAAGTTACCTCAATACAGAAGTGAGGAAACTGAAGAAAGCCAGTTTCTTTAAGAGAAGCCAAATTTACATACAATACACACTAAAAGCTCTTTCTTCAAGGGGAAGTAATGCATCCTTTGATAAACATTACTCCTTCAAGAAATCCTAGTGCAGTTAAAATTCTCTCCCGCTTTCTGGTTTGGGTCACCAGAGGACTGTATTTCATCAAAGCTCCTGAAACCCTTTTTAAGGTAAACAGCTACATGAAGGTTAAAACTGTAATTCCTAATTACTGAATACTATACAGAACACAATGATTTTGGGAACTGAGTTCTGTACGAATGGTTATGTAAAAATCACATATTTCATTCTTCATAGCACAAAGCATAGTAACTGCAAAGATCTAGGCTGGTTTTGGTTGTAGGTTCCCTCTGTCCCACCACTTGTGTTTTACGAGACCTTCCCTGAAATGAGATAAATAAACATACTTAGTAAAGTACTTCGGGACTGTAACAGTTTCTGTTTAAGATTTCCATGAGCAAAACAGTTAAGAGTCTGTGAAAACTGTGTAGTGCTTTAAAAGGTACACTTTTACCCTTGTTGCTTAATCAGTTCATGAAGTATAAAACTATATACCGCTGGAATCCTGTTTCTAAAACATTAAAATCCTATTAAAAGAGCTTCGAAAAGATAAATCATAGTGATTGCTACAGCATGAGAAAGGTGCACCAGGAAATCCTTCAAAA
Organism: Thryonomys swinderianus; assembly: GCA_004025085.1. Lineage (NCBI taxonomy): Eukaryota > Metazoa > Chordata > Mammalia > Rodentia > Thryonomyidae > Thryonomys > Thryonomys swinderianus. The sequence continues at coordinate 15,524 of PVIC010024744.1, forward strand.
AATGCTGAAGGTTACAGAAGTGCTGGGATTAGATCAGACGCTTTATCAGAGAAGTCACAATGGAACACATGCGGGAAAGGGAGATTGGGAAACTTCACAAAAACCTTCTTGAAGACCTCAGTTCTGCAAATGCGCCATAACATAAGATTCTTCTCCCAAGTGAGTGAGCTGTAACTGGCAGCAATCACACTGTGCACTTCGGGGTTCTCTGCAATGCAGACATCATATTGCTGGAGTCTGTGCTCTGGGCTGGTGGGGCCGCAGGACTGCGGGTCAGTACCGGTGGGCCTGGTGAGACGGGTGGTACTGTGCACTTTGCTGAGACGAGGAGGAGTAGCCTAGTGTGCTCTGGGACTGAGAGGACCCCTGAACGCTGCTTTGGTAATTCAGGCGAGAGCTAGAATGCTGCAAAGAAATAGGGAGAGGCCATTACTGAGGTATAGACCATTTTTATCCCTAGGCTCCTGATTCAGATCCACAGTAGCTCAGAGTTAGTTTCTGAACACTCTTTGCTCCGCTGAGATCACAGCCTCCCAGCAGTGTAACCACACGTTCCAGCTGCCCAAAGCCGGCTGGACTCTTCTGCCGGATAAGCCACCCTGGCACGAAGGAAAACAGAGCAAACGCTGACCCACTGCCCTTGACACAGACTAATTCTATGTAATTTAATTATTTGTGCAATTTAATTATTTGCCTGAGATTTGGAAACAAGAATAATCAAAGTGGTATAAGGACATCAATGGTATTTATAATGTATAATCACAGTTAATTTTCTCATAAATAACCAAGCTGAAACTAAGAAATCATTACTTCTAAAAAAACATTTTCAGAAGTAGAAGCCAGGGGACACCAGTCCCACCTACAAGATAAAGGCAGGGCGGGTGGGGCGAGTGTAGTAGCAATAAGCAGGTTTTATAAACTTTAGGTCACACTCAGAAAAGGCCCCCTCTAAAGCCCACTTCCCAGCCAGTCAATAAATAAAGCAATTTTATATGCAACTGCCCTCAAGGAAAAACAGACACAGATGTCTTTCTTTTCTTTTGAAATGGTGTCTTGCACAAATGGTTCAAGTGATCTTCTCGACTCAGTCTTTGAGTGCAGGGACTACCGCAGTGGCACCATTCCTGGATTGGATTTCAATTCAGTGTACGTTTATTACCTTAAATGAAGCATGTTTATAGTGTTTTATAAGGTAAATAGGAAGAAAATATGTAAAAGGAAAATTCTATACGATCTATAGAAAAAGAATGTGGTACCTAATTAAATATACACATTTGGAAGCATGTTCCGGCTTATATTCAGAAAGCTGGGTTTTTTTCCCCCCATAAGCAAAGTAGGAAAGAACTAGCATAATGAAGCTATTACTTGCCATTGAAAATGTAAATGACCAAGGGCTGGGCATCAGCTCAGTGGCACAGCGCCTGGCGGGCAACAGTGAGATCCTGAGTTCAATCCCCAGTATTAAAAAAAAAAAAAAAAGTAAATGACTTAGAGGTGGCACGGTGGGGGGGTTATAGGAAAAAGAAAGGCTATGGGTGTGGCACAGTGGTAGAGTAAGTGCTTAGTGAGACCAACACAGAAAACAGTAAAGAAAGGACACATCTCCCAGGTCCTTCCCCTGCCCATGCGGAAGCTGCCAAACTGAACCTGTACACTTGGGCTGATATAACAGGGCAACAGGAGAGTCAGCATCTTCCCTTCCTAAACAACTGACTAGCTGTACTGGTAAAAGCCTTTCAATCTTCAGCTCAATCTTTCATTTTTGAAGTTTTTTACTGAAAAAAAAAATGATCTTACTACTCACAATTCACTAGTAGTGATTTTGGTGGTGAAATAAAATGTAAAAATGTAAGAAAATGTGCTGTAATATGTCTTTTTATTTTGTATTGGTTTTGATGAAAAACAAATTCTCACTTACAGTATAGACTTGCCTTCAGCTTGCAATCCTCCTGCCTCAGCCTTCTGAGTTCTGGTATTATATAGGCACACACCACTATACCTTGTTGCACATACTTTTTGTTTGTTTATTATCTTGCTATGTAGTTTAGGCTGGGCTGAACTCACTATGTAGCCCAGGCTGGCCTCGAACTCATGATGATCTTCTTGCCTCAGACTTCTGAGTGCTAGGATTAAAGGTGTGCACCACAATGGCAGGCCACATACCTTTTCAATGTCAGATTTCCTTCTTAGAAAACAATCGAGATCCCTCTTTTCAAAGTACTCATGACACTAGCTTCTACTGAAGAAGCAGCCCCAAATCCTTGAATCCTACTAATGGAAATGACTGAAGAAAAAGGCAAAATTTTCACTTTGCCTTGTCATGAACCAACAGATTTAAGTAGCTCAAAGGAGAATCAAATACAAGAACATGAAATATCACATTAGCCTTTTGTAGATATTAAGATAAATGGTTTTTTAAAATTTTGAAATGTGCTTATGATGAAAATGAAATATTAATATAAAGGGGTTTTTGTTTCTGGCAATTCTAGGGTTCAAACTTGGGCTCCTGTGCTTCCAATGTAGGCTCAGTACCACTTGAGCTAAATCCTTGGCTCCTAAGATGTTTTATTCTTGAGAGCCCTAGAATCAGAAAATGTAAGGAAAACAGAAAAATACAATAAAAAACTGATGCCGTACTCCTGGGCACAGTGACACACACCTGTACCACACCGGGGAGGCTGAAGTGGGAGGATTGCCTTGAGTTTGAGGCCAGCCTGGGCTACATAATGAGTTCAAGGACAGGCTAAAACTATATAGTGAGAACCTGTCTCAACAAACAAACAAACCCAAACTAAACTAAACCAAAACAAATAAAACCACAATAAGTCTATTTCTGTGAGGCTTGAAAATTATTCTCTACCTCTGTTCTCTCTCTCCGTTTTTGGTTAGTTCAGCCAAATCACTGAAATCTCTATTCAGTTCATGAGTATGATGTAAGTTTTACTTTTACGTGGATAGAAAAATATGGAAAAAGAAAAGGATTTTGTCTTTTTTTGTGTGCGTGTGTGTGGTACAGGGATGAAACTCAAGACCCTGCACTTGCTAGGCAGAGGTGGCACCACTGAGCTACAGCCCCTGCCCAAGAAAAGCATTTGGAGAGCTTATGAGTTTGAGAAAAACACAGGCAGGCCTGTTGCTCACACCTATAATCTCAGCACCTGGGAGGGTGAATCAAGAGGATCCTGGTTTGAAGCCACCTGGGCTACATAGTAAAACCCTGACTCAAAAGACCAAAAACCACAACAGGCCAGGAGGAGATACAGTAATCTGTCTACACTTGTCCACGGCCAGGTCTCAAAAGGTACTCTCCTCTGGCCACAATTTCAGTTAGGCCCTTTCAGTCCCCTGCTTGCCTCGCCCAACCTCATCAGAGCAAGAATCCTGCCAGCCCATTGGCAGAACCCTGTTGCTGGTTTTCCCTGCCCAGCCTGCCTTCAGCAACAACCCTGAAATTCAGAGCCCAGCCGCTGTGATGTCTCTTCTTGGGAACTTTGTTCTCACCGCCCGACGCAGTGCTCCTTGCTTGCACATCTGCACGTCATGGTGGAGCCGGAGCAGAGTCCAATCTCTCCCCGACCACAAGGCCTCGCCGCAGTCATCCCTAACCATGGTGACAGCCCTCTCTGAAAAAACTGCGCTCGCCTAATTTTTCTTTTCTTTGTTTCACGGTACTGGGGATTGAATACAGGACCTTGCGCTTGCCAGGCAGGCGCAGTGCCACAGAATGAAATCCTCAGCCCTCATCTAATTCTTCTGTGGTACTGGGGGCATCAAAACCAAGAGTGCTCCCCCACTGAGTTACACCCCGAGAACCTTTCTTATTGTGAGATGGCATCGCTAAATTGTCCAGGCTGGCCTGAAACTTGCTATTCTCCTGCCTTATTTTCTGAGGAGCTGGTGTGACAGGCATGGGCCACCATGAGGAAAACCTTTTCCCCCAATCCTGGCAGAAAAATCCAGGGCCTTTACACGTAGAACTACATCCTTAGCCCTCTCTTAGTTTTTTATTTTGAGGCAAGGTCTTGACCAGTCCCAAAGTTGCCTGGGCGGGGCTCAAACTTTTTTTCTTAAATTGAATTCTTTATTGGTACATTTTATATACAGCTCACAATCACACTCAACATTGGGGAATTTGTACCAGTATATGACACCAGTTAATTCTCATTTTTACCCATATCCCTATCCACTCTACAACCTCTACCCCTTATATACATGTGCTTTCTTTCTTTTTTAAATCATATTTATTCCTTCCGCTCATTACTTTCCCCTACCACATTCCCTTTCAGTATTTCCTATTTCACGAAATCTATCATACATTCTAGAACTCATTTACATCTATAGGTTCTCATACCAGAGAAAAGATATGATATTTACATATCTGTGATCTATTTATTTCACTTATTAGTGTGTCTTTGAGATGTGTCCATTTGCCCATAAATGACTGAAACTTGTCATTCTTTGTGGCAGAGTGATACTCCATTTTATAAAAAATACATCTTCAGTTCTATGGAAAACTAATTCATCACAGAGTTGATAACAAAATTCAAATATCTTCATGTCTGCTGTCCACATAGCAAGTTTGTAGTCAATCAAACAGATCCTGGGCCTAACACAGTTAAGACCAAAGGCAGATGTGACACAGCCTTCCGAGGACAGAGAGTCTGTGACAAGAGCTTCTCAGAAAAGTAACTGTGTGAAAACACAGCTGCTTGTTAAGACACTCAAAACATAAAGCAAGCTTAGGCTATTTATTGTCTTCTTTGCTACTGTTTCTCCTTATTCCAGTTCTTTCTCAGTGGGTTTATGACTCTCTTGCGAGAGATTTTGTTTTCTATTACCTCTATCTGAAATGCTTCTCTTCTTCCAGTTTCCCAAAGGATATGTTCTAAATCTTTTTCTTTTTATTTAATGTTATTTAAGCTTTCTTTTCTTCCTAGGTTCTTTCTTAGCTTAGTGGGGAGGGACCTCTTTCAGGTTAACACAATACAAAGGGCATTTTTGTTTTGTTTTTCAGCCAAGGTCTCACGATGCAGCCTAGGCAGGCTTTGAATACACAGCAGCCTTCCTGCCTCAGCTTCCCAAATCCCATGGGATTATAGGGGTGCGCCATCACTTCTGGCTCATAATGGGTAATTTTACTTATCTCCAAATACCAACCCTTAGCATATTTCTTTAATTTCTCAAATCAGAAATACAATTGTAGTTTTCTCTCTCTCTCTCTCTCTCTCTATCTCTCTATCATCTATCTGAGATAGGGTCTCACTTTGCAGTTCAAGCTGGCCCTGAGCTCAAAATGTAGCCCAGGCAAGCCCTGAACTCAGCAATCCTCCTGCTTCTGCCTTCTGAGTGCTGGGATGACAGGCGTGAGCCACCACACCTGGCATCTTTATATCTTAATGTCAAAAAGTATTGTCTAGTCTCCATATAGTTTCAAATGGGACTTAATAGTTATTTCTAAAAAGCCTCAGTCTTTACTTTTTCTATATCTATATGGCTAATTAATGATTATTTCCTCCCAGTAACCACAAGTCTGAAGAATGCAATTAATTTTGTCCAAAGTAAGCTGCTACTCTTCTTTTCTTGGTTTTTCTTTTCTTTCTCCCAGTGTTGTTTGTTTTCTGCCATTCTAGTGATTGAACCTAGGGCGTTCACACACAGCTACAACTCCAGCCTTTTTTAAAATTAATTTTGAGAAAAGGATGTGCTAAGTCATTAAGGTGCCCAAGCGAGGCTCGAACTTGTGATCTTCCTGGCTTAGCCTCTCAGAGTGGTAGGAAGACAGGTGTGTGTCATCACACCCCCAGACCATGCTCTTATACTTATGCAGGTGTTCTTTTCTGATCCACAACTGACAGGCAACTGTATGAATAAAATAATGACCTTTTGTTTAAGAAAGGAGATATTGATGAATGCTATGTAAATCTAAAATGTACTAATAAGTGTTTTGCTTCAAAAAAAAAAAAAGGAAGAAAAGAGATATTTGCCTTCCTACTTTTCTTCCCCAGAGTATAAAGATAAAGAAATCAGAGCACAAAATAACTTGAAATTACATGAACTATAATAAAAATCTTCACTTTCATATAATGCCCTACAGCAGAACTGTATACTTTGTATATTTAAATGTTAACATTACAAACTACTTAATTCTAAACCAAGCCTGGTGCTGTATACCTGAAATCCCAGTAGTCTGGGAGGATGTGTTAAGAGAATCACAAATTTGATCCTAGCCCAAATTGGATGTGGTGGTGCACACCTGTAATCCCAATAGGAGGCTGAGGCAGGGGGATTGTGGCTGAGTTCAAGGCCAGCCTAGGATTCAGTGAGTTCAGGGACAGCCCAAACTACAAAGAAGAACCTGCCTATTACAAACACGCAAACAAGCAAACAAGCAAGTCTGACACTTGCCTAGGCAACTTAGTTCAATGAGACCCTGTCTCAAACAGCAGGGTTCAAGCCCCAGGAAAATGATGACTGAACTCTATGAGAATGAACTCGTGTCATATACTGGTACAGATTCCCCAGTGTCGAGTGTGATTGTGAGCTGTATATAAAATGTACCAATAAAGAATTCAATTACAAAAAGGTCTACTTCCCATTTTGTAAGACATGTGCATTAAGAAGGAGAAACTGGACAGCGCACCTGATAGTCGGAGGGTATGACAGGTCCGCCCGAGCTTGCGCCTGAGGGCCCGAGCCGTGGCTTCTTGTTCGGAGGCACCTGATTCAGGCCAGAGTCCTGGCTGTGCTGCAGCGCTGCTGCTGCTGTGCCCGCCACACCAGCGGCCACCCCGCTCGTGGTCCCATTGGTCTGGGTGCCACTCTGCTGCGGTGGGGGGGCCTGTGGAGGGGCTGCTGCCTGGGGTGGAGGGGCCGTGGGCTGCTGATGCTGATTCTGCTGCTGCTGCTGATTCTATCATGGGGAAAAGAAACAAAGCGAGCCTGGTGTGAAACTACTCGATGGGACATTTCCCTCATCACTTGATTCGCAGGTGCAACACTGACCCACCTGGGGGACAACCTGAATGGGTAACTATGTGACTGCAGTGACTGGAACATGGGTCAACACCCTGAGTTCTTCCGCACAGGACGCGTTTTCTGGTGTTCTCTTGGATTGTACAGTGACTGTCTGAATCAGCTCCAAACATTTCACTGACAGCCAGGAAGCACACAGGAATAAAATGCTCTGTGCAAAAAGTCTTTTGAATCATGATTTTGGAAAAGTAGAGTAGTGTGGGCAGGAGCTGGTACAGCCAGAGAAGATGCCTACCAAAGACAGGCTGCACTACACCAAAGTAATGACACGAATAAACAAAAGGAGCAAACTTGGGGCTCAAGGAACAGAAGAGCGCATCAGACAAACCAAGGCATTCCACGTAACAGAAATACATAACTAACAGCAGATGAATACACAGGAATTACCCCTCCCCCAATATGCTTGACGGCCCAAGTGCGCCTCGCAGTCAGTACCTTGTCACCTTTCTCCTCAGGCTCATCTTCATTAAGGAATTCTCGCTTAGGGTATGGAATCTGGCAGCCAGCAAACACACTAAAAATAATTAACAAGAAACAAGTCACAACCTATAATCTACATCATTACTTTGTTATCTAAAAATTCTACTTTTTCTTCTTCTCTTATTTTTCACTCTTTGTAGCTGGTGTTTGCTGGATACCTCCCAAAACAACTAAACTGTAAGTGTTAAGGAAAGAACAATTCATTGTCTGAATTTCTACACCAACTGCCATTTTCAATTTCAAATCCTGACTGCTGTTAGCTGACATACATAGCAAAATTTTCTCTACATTAATTTCATTAGGATCGAAAATACTGAATCCACTTTTTTTTCTTTTTGGTCGAGACAGGGTCTTGGCTGGCCCTGAGTTCACCCTGTAGCCCAGGCAAGCCTTGAACTCAGCAATCCTCCTGCCTCTGCCTCCCGAGTGCTGGGATGACAGGTGTGAGCCACCACCCCCAGCACTGTGGTATATATAATGCTGATTGCTGGTGGGCATGAGTCACCATGCCTGGTAATTACGGTATGTGGTTTACCAGGGATGGAACCGGGGACCTTGCACTTGCTAGGCAGGTGCCGGAACCACTGAGCTAAATCTCTGGCCCTGAGTCCACTATTTTCATCAACAAGAAAAAAATTTTCTCTAAAGAAAAAAATATGCCTTTCACAAATACAAGCACAAAGTACAATGCCGGGCGTGGTGGCTCACGCCTGTTATCCCAGCACTCAGGAGGCAGAGACAGGAGGATTGCTGAGTTCGTGGCAGCTTGCCTGGGCACCATAGTGAGCTCAGGGCCAGCCTGAACTACAAAGCAAGACCCTGTCTCCAAAAAGAAAAAAAAAAAAAATACAAGCACAAAGTATATACTTAAGTGAAATAAAGGCTAAAGAGTAGAGGAGTCTTGTAGTACTGTAGACAGAATTAACTCTACCTTTCCCTTCTGGTTTGGTCTAGTCTCAGGTTTACAAAGTCCCACCTGTTTCAGCTCTAGTTTTCTTCTGTAAAGGTGACAACACCACCTTTTTTTTTTTGAGACAGAGTCTAGCTTTGTAGTTCAGGCTGGCCCTGAGCTCACTATGTAACCTAGGCAAGCCTCGAACTCAGCAGTCCTCCTGTCTCTGCCTCCCAAGGGCTGGGATTACAGGCGTGAGCCACCACGCCTGGCACTGGAGTATGTGGTATTGATAGCTGGTGGGGGTGAGTCACCATGCCTAGCATTGTATACACCACCTATTTTATTCATATCTTTCTAAACTTAACCTGTTTAAAAACATGGGCCCTTTCTCTTTCCCAGTTTTAACGATGTAAGTAAAGTATTTCAGTAACAAGTGCTTCCCTTGCTCTCAGCTATCATCTGAAGAGCAAGGAGCATACATACTCTAATGTCGGCAAGGGGTCCTCCTGGAAATAAGGGTCCTGCAGAGCCTGCTCTGAGGTAATCCTTTTGGTTGGATCCATAGTAAGGAGCTTCTGAAGCTAGAAAACACACACAATCAATTCATAGTACATGAAAAGTCTGTTTACAAGTCAATGTCTTGACTTTTTAAAATAAAAGTCTAACAGGATTAATATCAAGTGTATTTTATACTATGCAACGTACACATATTTACATGAAAATCGTTAGAAATCAGCAGTATGACAGTCCTTTTAAAACCTTTTCTTATGCTGATACATCATTTAAAAAATTAAGACCAGAAGTCAAGGTTGACATCTCAAGAGAAGTACTTAATTTCATCCAAGCAGCCACCAATTTTTTTGTCTTTTTTTTTGGCAGTACCAGGGATCAAACCTGGGCCCTTGTGCTTCCCAGGTAAGTGTGGTACCATTGAGCTAAATCCCCAGCCCAATTCCTTTTATTTCTAAAGGAGGAACAGATGGAACGATTCCCAGGAAACAGGATCAGGTGAGAGTCTCCTACGATGGGACTTGAGTCTGGGGAGAAGGACCTACCAAAAGGAACACTTTGCTGTCAGGCTTGACCTTGTGTTTCTCCATGTACTTGATGAGGCTACTGTTGGCATACCTGCAAGAACATGCACAGCCACACGTCACAGGGACACTCAACGCAATTTATAGGTTTTAATGAAAAGCTCCTAGACTGGTTTTAAGTATACGTTTAAGCCAATGTCTTTTCTGATAAAAAAGAAACACGTTATCAACTATTGGCAGATGTGTGAAGAAACAAAAATTATGACATGCTGCATTTGAGAGGCAGTATTATTAAGAAATTTTGGAAAATTAACTATTAGAGTTGAAAATTATTATGTTCTATGAGTCAGGAATTCTGTATCTGGTTTCATACTTGAATCTAAGAGATACTTTTGCATATTCATAACAGGATACATGGATAACAATATTCTTAGTAGCATTTTTCTGACAGTAAAGAATTATAAATAATCCAATGTCCATCAACTGAAAAAATGGGTAAGTGATAACATACTCATAGGTAGGAAGTTATATAACAGTAAAAATGAGTACATAGGTTGAGCAGGAGGAAAAGCAAGCTGCAACAGAAAATATAGATGATATCACTAATGTAAAATTTAAAGATAAGGGCCGGAGGGTTAGCTCAGTGGTTCCGGCGCCTGCCTCGCAAGCGCAAGGACCTGAGTTCGATCCCCGGTAACCACATATAATGCTGGGCGTGGTGGCTCACGCCTGTAATCCCAGCACTCGGGAGGCAGAGACAGGAGGATTGCTGAGTTCGCGGCGGCTTGCCTGGGCACCATAGTGAGCTCAGGGCCAGCCTGA